>RJWT010010135.1:0-24489 GCA_004365215.1 Cuniculus paca | reverse complement strand
TTGCAGGGTCTGACTAGGTCTGCTCCTGTGCAAACTCTGGGTGGGTTGGTACCCAGCTCAGTGCAGGGACATGGGCACCCACCATCAGTTGTACTTAGCAAGCACTGGCCAGAAAAGCCTAACAGTCTAGCTTTGGAGAAGTTGTGGCCAGTGCCAGGATGCCTGGGACCACACTACTCAGGTGTGTGGAGGAAATCAGGAATATGCCAAGACGAAGAGGGAGAGGGCAATCTCTGGCATTCAACCCAAGCAACACAAGTCCATGAGAGGTAAACATGGAGGAAATCAAGAACCGCACACCTGAAATGTCTGAAGTAATGTCAACAGAAGTGAATAAACAACTTCATGAAGCTATAAGAGAAATTAGAACAGAAATTCTATCCCAGGTAAAAGAAGAAATGAAAAACATAATAAAAGAAATACTAAGCATCTCTAAAGAAGACACAGATAAAAAATAGAGGAGCATAGGAAAATGAGGGAAACCATGAATGAACAGTATAAGAGAGATTTAGAATGCATGAAACAGATTCAAAGAGATGTCCAGAAAATTAAAAACTCCATTGAAAGCTGGCAAAATTACTCAAAAGAAATTGAAGCTAGAGTTTCAAACCTTGAAGACAGGTTTGCAACTTGTGATTGTAAGAGGAAGAATCTCTTAAAAATAAGAAGGACTCAGGAAGCAACAATTCAACAACTGTTAAATAACTCAAAGAAGTATAACTTAAGAATTAAAGATGTGAGTGAAAAAGCAGGGATCAAGACAAATGACATCAGGACCTTATTTACAGAAATAATTTCAGAGAACTTCCCAAGCATAGAAAAAGAAAGTGACATCCAAATTAGTGAGGCTAGCCATAATCAAAACAAATCTACACCCAGACATGTAATAATCAAGATCAAAGAAATTCAACTCAAGAACAGAGTATTAAAAGCTGTTAGAGAAAAGAAACAGATCACCTATAAAGGAAAACCAAGACAGACTTCTCAACACAAACCATCATGTCAAGAAGAGGCTGGAGTGAAGTATTACAAGTCCTGAAAGAAAACAACTTCCAACCCAGACTCATGTACCCTGCAAAACTTTCCTTCAAAATTAATGGAGAAACAGGATACTTCCATGACAAAGAACAACTCAAGGAATTCATGACCACCAAACCAACCCTACAAAGATTACTAAAGGACATTCTAGAGAGAGAAAAAAAAGGACCAAGGTCCCAGGAACAATGGCAGAGGGGGACCGTCAAGTGGGGCCAGTTGACTGAATGGAGAGGAAAAATAGGGAGCCAATGGCAGGAAAATAGCATAACAGAGACAATACAGTGCAAGAGGGCCTCAAGGCACCAATAGAAGGAAACACAGGCAGAATGGATCAGGAGACAGGATCATCAATATGCTCTATGCAAGGAACACATTTAACTAGAAAGAAAATTCATAGACTGAAAGTCAAAGGAGAGAGAACAATGCCCTAAGTGACAGGGAGCCAGAAAAAAAGTAGGGGTAGCCTGCCCATTAATTGCAGAATGGATAAGAAAGACATGGTATTTTATGTGGTAGAAACCTACTCAGCTATAAAGCAAGATAATCTCAAGACTCTTGTAGGTGGATAGACGCAACTGGTGATCATGCTCATAGATGAAATGGTTCAGAGTCACGTGGGTGAATTTCGTGTTGCCTCTCTAGCATAACAAACTAAAGGAGTTAGTGGGATCCAAAATGCACAATACATATTGGGAAAGTCAAAGGGGAGGAATTATCTAAAAAGGGAAGGAAGTGGCCATTGTTAATCTATTATCATGATTTGAAACTCATATTGTCTTCATTGTTCTGATTAGTTTCATTTTATTCTGATTTGTTTGATTTTATTATACTTGATGGCATGGACAGCTATTTTAAAGATAACAAAATATATAATTGCAGCCATCAAGGATGTCCAATTATCTTGTTTAGAAACCCCGTATTGCTTTCATTGTTTTGTTTTGATTGATTTTACTCTATTCTATGTTGTTTGATTATAGTATGTCTGAAGGTGTAGGCAACTATCCTGAAGATAACAAACATTATGGTAACCACTATTGTTCCACTAGTATCTTGAACTTCTGTATTGCTTACATTGTTCCGCCTTGTTTTGTTTTTACTGTTTTATTTTGTTGTATTCTGTTTGATTTTACTTATCCCTGATGGGATGGGAAGGTATATTGCAGATAACAAGAGGCATTATGGTAGCCATTATCAATTGCTTTTTACCCTGTTTAGAAGTCATGTAGCATGTTCATTGTTTTGTAGTGATTGAATCTACTATGTTTTGTTTTGTATTGTTTTGTTTTGTATGGTTGTGTTTTTTTCAAAAAAAAAATTTTAAAAAGCCTGGGATCCCAATCTGGGGCTGTGAACCTGGAACCCCAGGTGCAGGTAAATGAACTGTGAGTTTGTGTACTAAAGGTCCTTCCTGTGAGTGTACATCTTGGTTACTTTTTCTCTCACTGCTGAGACAAAATATACAACATCCAAAATTAAGGAAGGAAAGGTTTATTTCATTCACAGTTTGTAGAGGTTTCAGTCTATAATAAACTGGCTCCAAAACAGGGTGGCATGGCAGAGGGGCAACAGCTCCAGGTGGCAGAAGGCAGCAAAAGCAACAGAAGCAAAAAGGGAAGAGCAAGACTCTTTTCCTCCCTTAAATGGTATGTAGGCTATCCATCCTCTGTTGGGTGTAGCACTCACACCATCTCTGTGCCCTCCTCTTACAAAGTTAGGACCCTGGTCCCCTGATGAGACACTTAAACTTCTAAACTTCTCAAGTTGACACAATGGACAACATTCTAGAGCTGTAAGGGCATGTCCTCTATACCCTAGGATTGAGAACTGCTGAGTTACTTAGTTAAGCTTCTAGACTTCTCAAGTTGACACAATGTATCAACCAAGACACACACTCACAGACAGGACCTTTGGTACAGAGACTTACAGTTTGTTTAGCTGCACCTGGGGCTCCAGGTTTACAGCCCAAGACTGAGATCCCAGGCTTCTATCTGAATGTAAAGTTCTCAGAATGTAATCCTAACTGTCTTCCTTTCTGTCTGCCTTTCTGGCCTTCTGTTCCTCTTCACTTGTATTCCCTTGGATATTCTATCTTCATCATCACTTATTAGAGATAGTGGGAAAAGGAAGTCAGAGAGTTGATCTTTAACCCTTTTATCATCATGATTGCATCCTTCCCCCAGACCACTATAAACTAGGAATGTAGCGACCTTGGAAATCACATCTATGATAGTCTCTCCAAGCATGATAGACCCATGTGTATGTTATGGGCAGCATTCAGACTCTTTTGGGTTCCATCTCCTTTGTTAGTGCTCTAATTGCTTCATATTCCCATCTAAATATGCTACTTATACAAAATCTCTGCTAGCGTCCCTAGCTTAAGATGTCAGATGCTAATCTGAAAGAGAAAACAACCCAAGATTATTGCATAAGGTATCTTTACAAATTCTATATTCATGAAAAGGTGCTGTCTTTATGTTAGGAAAGGAAGAAGTTAAATTATCATTATTTGTGGATGAAATGATACTCTACATAGAAGACCCCAAAAACTCCACCAAAAGACTTCTAGGTTAAATAAGCAAATTCAGTAGTATAGCTGAATACAAAGTCAACACTCAAAAATCAATAGCATTCCTGTACACAAATGACAAACTCATTGAGAGAGAAATTAGGGAAATAACACCCCTCATAATAGCTAAAAAGTTAAATACTTAGGAATAAATCTAATGAAGCAAGCAAAATATCTATACATTGGAAATTATAGAAAGGAGATTGAAGAGGGTATCAGAAAATGGAAATATCCCTTGCTCATGGATAGGAAGAATCAATATAGTGAAAATAGCCATACTCCCCAAATTGTTATACAGATTAATTCAATCCTGGTCAAAATACCATTAACAAACATCACAGATCTAGAGAAAACATTCCTAAAATTCATCTGGAACCAGAAGAGACCTAGAATAGTAAAAGCAATTCTAGGCAACAAAGGCAGGGCAGGAGGCATCACAATCCCTGAGTTGAAATTATACTACAAAGATACTGTGATAAAAATCAGTCTAGTATTGTCAAAAAAAAAACAGTCCAGAGGACCAGTGCTACAGAAGATGTGCACACAACTACAAATGTACTCAGCCACCTTATGTTTGACAAAGGGACCAAACATGTTCACTGTAAGAAAAAGAGCCTCTTCAATAAATAGTGCTGGAAAAACTGGTTCTCTAGATGCTGAAGTCTAAAACTAGACCCATGTCTATCACTATGAACTAAATTAAAGTCAAAATGGATCAAAGATCTAAATATTAACACATAAACACTAAATCTACCGGAAAACAAAATAGGTACAAATCTTGAAGACATGTGTGCAGAAACAGAATTCATGAACAAAACCCAAACTGCATGGAAAATACTTCAAAGATGCTTATAATCTCAAGATTTTATAGTCTCAGGATCTTTAGTATAGAGATCTCTTTAGTTGCTTTTCAGTGATGTACTTTGGGCATGGCTAATTATAATCCTTTGCCACAGCCCCAAGATTCAACTGCCTTGGTTATTTTGGGAAAGGAGGATGCAGTGTAATCAGCTCAGCAACCAGGTTCTCTGGGGATATATTTTAGTGTTCTTAATGTCACAAAGGCAATCTGAGTTTGGCTTACAGAGAAATGGCAACAATTACATGACCATGTTAATATCAAGTGAAACACTTACAGTAGTATCACTCAATACAAATAAGATATTAACATATCATAAAAACCAATTATGTACCAGCCTTAATCCCAGAGAAGAAACCATCAGTTATGATATAAACATTAAGGCAACCCAGCTATGGACTCATAGCTAATACATACTAAATGCAAGACCTGCTAATGGTAGAAAAGAATTCAACAGTAATTTTACAGAAAACCATTAAAAGATTAACAAAGATTTATGGTTATACTAATAAAGGTTTAGGCTTTGAGAATGGGAGGATGCAAAAGGAAAACTATGAAACCTTAAATCCTATGATATGAGAAGGAGGAGAGGAGTGGTACAAAGGATCTTATGGGAAGTAGAAGGATGCCTGTAGGATTAGGTAAAGGTGGAACCAAAAACTAGCAAGAAAAAGAAGATTAAAAAAAGGAAGAAAAAAGAAAGAAATTATTTGGACAGTAAAAATAAGAGATAAGTAAGTAAGGGGAAAAAATTTAAAAGAAGAGGAAGAAAAAATAGAGAAATAAAAACAAGAAATTAGAAGCAGGGCTGAAGGACAAAGGAAGATTACCCAGGAAACTGGTGAAGAAGACAGGAAGGAAAAAGAGAAGAAAAAACAAAAACATAACAAAGCAAGTATTAAAAACAATGTCTCCACTCACAAAAAATAAAAATAATTTAAAAACCCAAATATACAAAAATTTAAAAAACAAACAAAAGCAAAAACAATAACTACAGAGAAATCTCTCTGTGAATTCAAGCCTATGCTTATCTTCTAGGGTCTACACTTTTTTGGTAGTGTCCAATTCAAGGTGTGACTCTGCTCTCACTGGTAGACAAAGAAGCAACTCGGAGCTCAGATCTGTGCTGGGTAATCACCAGTGAGTCAGCAGTAGGATTAGGGTGGGATGCTCGTTCTGGGAGTTTCAAATACAGGGAAATTCAGGCTGAATCTGGCTTCTGGTCACAGGGATGGAGCCTGAGGTGTTTAGCTTATAACACTCTAGGTGTCTCTTGCCAGCCTGATCACAGCTCCCTGACCATGGATGTATATCCCATTTTTTTGTCCGTTACTCAATCATCATGGAATCTCAACACTGAGAACCCTGGGATGAAGCCAACCCACATCTGCTCTGAGTACCAGGCTCAGTTGGTCTCTCTCTAGAATGATGTCCAACCAATCGCTCTCTGCAGGTAATATGGTAGACACTTGGACAGGAATCACTCACCAGATGTTATAGCGCACAGCATTCATTCCTATGTCCCAGTGGTGTGTTTCTCCCTCAAGTTCTCTGGAGTTGCCTGCTTTCCATATGTTTCTGTAGATTTGATCTTCCTTTTTCACAAGCCACAAGCTAGTGTTTGTTACAGGCAGCTGAGTTAGAAATATAGGCAATCAGATAGGGCCAGGCCCTCGAGAAAGCCAACACAGAGGACCAGATGTCTTGTGACCTTGGAGGAGACAGACATCTCCCGCTGTAAGCCAGATCTCAAGACAAGGTAAAACAAATACAACCACACCCTAAGTAGAAACATCAGGGATTGACATTCTAAATAGGTATGGATCACCTTGACCATCCCAATCCCCTATAGGAAGTCACTGATCCTTAAGAATGCTCACTTGCTATGTGACTCTCTTCCCTATTCATCCTTTATTTGGTCAATTTTACCTGAACAATTAATCTTATTGGTTGACCATAGTTCTGTCCCACCTCGTGCCCCTTTGCCTTGCGAGTTCCCAGGTTTTCCCCATCTTGGACCCACCTCAACTCGTAGTTTTACTCTATAAAAGTTCCTAGAAAAGCCAGTCTTTGGCAACCCACTTGGGACCCGTTCTGTCTCTCTCTCTCAGACAGAAGCTTTCTTTCAATAAATATATCCTGCTCATAACCTCCGTTGTTCCTAAAATTCATTCTTCGATTTTAGAGAACATGAACTCATATGAAACATCTAGTAGGTTGGGAGTTTCATTCCCCTCTGTCGCTAGGAACCAGGAGAAAGTGTAGATTGCCCCTTTTTTTTCTGCGTTGCTGTCTGTCTCTTTAATTTCTGTGTAGGCTCCAGATTTCCAATCAGATCCTTTCTGGGCCTGGGAGATCTGCCTCCCTCTTTCTTTTCTTCCCCCAAGTTGTTATTTTTCAGAGTTTGAATTTTGAATCTTAGGCTGATTTTTTGCTACTTACCACTTCACCATCTTCCCAGAAATATCTCTTTCCTACTTTGTATAACAACAATCTATGTATTTTTTAAAATGTAGGATGTTTATTAAAGAGTGGAGAAATTTTTCAGAATACACTTCATGTAGGAAGTATCCACGTATTGTCAGACATTTTGCCTGAGTAGTAGAGAATGAATTTAGAGTTCAGGGAGGACAAGGAAGTTATAATTCACAAAACAAAACAAAACAAAAAGGAGTCACATGGAATAAAAGCTGGACTCAGAGTCTTGCTAAGAACATGTTGGTCCACATATATCAGCACACTCCTCAGGCACCATGACCTCCAGAAATGATTATGTAGGATGCTCACCTGGGTCCAAGGCAGAGTGGCATGGCAGCAGGGCATGGCTACTCCCAAAGAATTTACTTATTCTTCATTTTAATCTTAACACTTAGTGCATATCTGAAGATAGTTTTCAAATTAGCTTGAAAATTCACATTTTGATCCTCATCTGTCTGCCTCTTGTATTATCTCTTTGTAGGTTCTGATACTTGAAAAAGTAATTTCATTTTACTAAGTTCTATAAACTCCATTTCACATGCACGAGCTACAATGAACACCATTTATAAAGAGAAAAGACCAGTAGTCCAATCAGAAAACCTAAAGTGCAGGTTATAAATTTCTTTACATCGGCTGTAGATCTTCTGCCCAACTTATTCATCAAAAAAGGCAAAACTCATCTCCTATAAGGGGTGGAAATTGCTACTAGAAGGTTTCTATGTACAGACCCTTTCCAAGTGTTCATAGTCATCCCACGAAGATTACTGATGCAATTGGATCAATCCCTCAAAATCAAAGAGGACATGTATGTCTTAGTTAATTTATTCACTGTTGTAACAAAATACCCACTACCCACAATTTAAAGGAGAGGTTTACTTTGGCTCGTGGCTTGTAGAGATTTCAGTCCATAGTCAGCCAGCTCCAAAGCAGCATGGCAAGGCAGCAGGGCAGAGCAGAGGAAAAACAGCTCATGGCATAGAGGCAGAAAGCAGAGAGATGGATCAAGGGAGAAGAGAGGGAGATAGACCTTTCCAGGCTATACCCTCCCCCCAATAACTCATCTCCTTGGACAAGGCTTTACTTTCCAATATCATGTTTAGCTGTAAACTCACCAGTGGACTAATTTCCCGAAGAACAAATCACCCCCCCAAAGCCCCACCTATGAGCACATGACATATTTGGGATACATCTAGATTTAAATCATAATGACATATGTTGGGACATGCACTTTGTAAACAGTAAGATACAGAAAACTGGGTTTTTTTAATATCAAAAATATTTAATATAGACATAGTGAAAAATAACAGCACTACTAAGAAACAAAGGCTATTCCAAACTGTCAGTGTTAACCAGTCTGAGACAAATTTTCACCCAAGAATCTTATAGCCTTGTTTTAAGACAAGAAAAGCCACAAAAGTAGGACCATAGCTGTAACATTTTAAAGAAAGTATACCCGGTGCAGTGGTACTAGACTTTAACCCCAGCTACTCAGGAATCTCAGGCAGGAGGATCTCTTCATCCCAGGAGTTCAAAACCATGTGGAGATCCCATCACAAAAATAAACAAATAAAAAATATAACATTCAAGCACCCAGATTGACAAAACAAATGAATCAGATGAAGGCTACCTAAGTCATAAAATCTCTTTTAAAAAACTATTACTGTTGAGTCACCAGTTTTCAACTAGAGACCACCCTCCTGTCTTTCCCTAAGGGACATTTGGCACTCTGCAGATATTGATTGTCCTAGAGTGAGGCTATTATTTTAAACCTGTAGAGTCTCTGACACTGAGTCTAGGCAGTTGGTGTCAGAATTACATTGTAATAAACAACAGTTGAGTTTTTACCAGAATAGGCTCCAACAGCACATCTCTGGTTCCTTGGGAAATGACAAGTATGTCTACTAGCAAGTTTCCTCACTATAGGTTCCTCACCACAGCTTTATCAGCTCCCAGGCACTCACTTTTAGCTTCTTTCTGCCAAAGTGCCTCCACCATTCAAGGCAGACTTCTTGTTGGACCAAGACCACCTCACGCTGATTCTCTGAGTGCTTCCCCATTTAGTTCATGAGAAGCACTGAAACATCCTGTGCCGGACAAACTCCCAACACAGCAGTGCTTTTTAGATCCCAACCCTCTTTCTGAAGCGAAAGCTGTTCCCTTCCCTCAACATTTGCCAAGCAGGAATAAACCCCAGCATATTTTTCCCACTGTTGGGTCACAAATATGGTCCCTATAAAAGGAATTTTGCAATGTCTCAGAGGAAGCTTCATTGGATCTGATGTCAAGGAAAGATAAACTACCCTCTGAGAACTCCCCCAAGTAAGATCTGCAGTCTTGCCATGTAACACCTCTGTGCAGACTTCTCTCACAAAATTCCCATTTCCAATTTCTCTGGACCTTTTCATAACTCTAAAGAAGGTGATGGAAATGGAGTAGGTGCTTAGGAACATCCTCTGACTATCTGTAAACTTAACAGCAATTTGATCTGGCACTTCAGAATTTTATATATTTCTTTTGATGGCACAACATATGGCATTTTAACAACTATTGCAAAGTTAATTTAAGATTACTAATAAATCTGGAAAATCGTGAAGAAGATAAAGTTGTTTTTGTTCGGTTTTGTTTCTTTGCTTCTTATTTGCAGTGCTGAAGAACCAACTCAGGGCCTCCTGCATACTAGGCAAGTGCTCTACCAACCAGCTGTAACTCCACCCCAAGAAGCAAGAATTGTGAAACAAAAACTATAGAATTCTTTGCTAACCAAAATCCAATAAAAAGTTAAGAGAAAACAACACAGAGTTAATCATTCACTAATAAAATCCTTTAACTTGTACAGTGTTTTACATATAACTTTTGGTAACCAACACGCTACTACTGTTTAAAATATCTGACAGTGCACATTCTAATTGAGTACTTCAAAGTCATCCCATCTTTGACAGTTTGCTGTTACAGAGAAAATTGTTATACAGATTTAATGCAATTCCAATTAAAATACCATTAGCGTACTTCACAGATCTAGAGAAATCATTCCTAAAATTCATCTGGAACCAGAGGAGACCTAGAATAGGAAAGGCAATTCTGGGCAACAAAGGCAGGGCAGGAGGCAGTGCAATCCCAGACTTGAAATTATACTACAAAGCTACTGTGATAAAATCAGCATGGTACGGGAATCAAAACAGACCTGAGGGTCAATGGAATAGATTAGAAGATACACCTGAATTCTTTTTACAGTCCCTTCCCCTTTCTCTCTCCCTCCCTCTTCCCTTCCTCTATCTCATAGTCTCCTTCCCATTTGCAAAAGTCAATTGTTCTTTACTGTGGATGCTCATACCACTGACTTCTATGCATATTAGAGATTACTTGAAAATAAATGTTAGTTTCTCTGTGTCTCAGTATCTTAGGTAAGATATTTAACTTCTCTGAGTTTTAATTTTCTTGTAAATGACATGGTAAAAATAAAGACCAAAACCTCACCCAAGAACCAGGCACTGTGGCACACACCTTCCATTTCAGCTACACATAAGGCTGAAGCAGAAAGATCCCCTGAGTCAACCAAAACACACAGATTGACAAATCCTGTATTCATTGATAGAATTTATGTTAAAAATCACGGTTGAATACATATCTATGATCTTTCTGAAAGTCTTGAAAAACTAAAGTAAATAAATGATGAAATGAAAAAAATAGAAGCTATAGGGGTCATGAGAGAATAGATGATAAACAACATCTAACAGCAGATGTCTACAGAATTCTGAAGTGTGTGGTTGGTGCTAAGTATCCTGAAACTGAAATCTGAGAGGAAGAGGGTCTTCTTCAAAGCTCTAGACACCTAAGAATGCAAATATATCTCTGAGGACAAAGAGCACTATGAGGGTCAAAACAGACAATCCCAGTATATAAATCCCAGACACCTCAAACCCTGCTGTGTTAGCTCACTCTCTGTTGCTATCACAGGAGGCTGCTTTACAGAAAGAAACAAGTTGAAACTTCAAACCTCGCAGTCTCCTTTAGAGCATTGTCTTATGGCTATGATTTCACTTATGAGTTAGAAAAAATTACATATGCTCACTAGAAGTTTGTACTTCTTCAGTACCTTGAAAATCATTTATTTTTGAAGTTTAAATTAATAACCAAGCAAGAGAAGTGAACCAAATCAGTAGCCAGCAAATGTTCAAATGTTTCAATACACTGAACTGGGTGTCAGGTTTTCAAAAATAACCTGATCATGTTTTTCTCTAATTTCAGACCCCTATCCAAGTTTCACTGCTGCAAATTAGAAAGAATATTTCACTGAATAAATGTCCAGTGATTGAAAAATTTTGAAAAAACTCTACAATACCAATGTTTTCACCCAAGGATAAAAGCTGAAGGAATCACAGGGTTATTTGTAGAGCTTATTGTGCACGGTTTGTTAAGTAGCAGTAAGTAGCACCTGTAATCCCAACACTCTAGGAGACTGAAGCAGGAGAATTCCAAGTTTGAGCCCAGACTGGGCAACTTAGCGCAAGATTCTGTCTCAGAATAAAAATGAAAAAGGTTTGTGGATATAGTTCAGTGCAAAGACCCTGGTTTTAATCCCCAGTGCTCTCATACACACACACACACACACACACACACACACACACACACTACTCTGATGAAATCAGACTGTCAAGGATGTTACAAAGAAAAGTGGGTAAAATGAATACAGAATGCAATAAAGAAGGTGATTAAAAGTGCTTTAAAACTACCTAAACAGTAACAAGCCCCAAAGTTTATCTTTAGAATTTCATAATTGTTCAGACTTTGTTCATAAATGATACTTAATTTTGAGGGTTTTCAAAGCTTAAAAACACTCAAATTGAGAAACTCATAGTTTAAAATCCCAGATTTACCCAACTCTGATATTAATTTAGCATGTGACATTGAAAAAAATAATTTTAGTACCTCTGTTGTTGGTATTTGGGTCTTTGTGTTGATGACTTTCAACAGAAATTGATGAGTTTTGTTTTATTCATGGAAGTCTGGATTTGGTGAACAGTTATGCTTCTTATATCACTATGCACGTTTTATTGGCAGCAACAGATATTCAAGAATATGGGGATATCTTAATCATGCATCCTAGGTTTCTTGAGAGATGTTTGTTATTTTAGTTCTCATAGCAATAACTTATGGGGATAAGAACAATAATTATCCTTGAATAATAAAACTTGTAAATATAGCAGAACACTTCTATTTAATACAAAATTTAATCACATTGCAGAGTAGAATTTATGGAGTGAAGCTGTCTTTGTTTTGTACAGTTATGCGAAGGTGCCTGGGCCTAGGAATTTTATGAAGAAAAGAGTTTTGTTAAGCTTAGTTTTAAAAGCTGAAATTCCAAGATCAGATGATCCCAATTAGTTGGCCTCTAAAGAGGTCCATCTGGCTACATCAAAATATGTTTGATGGCATCACATAGCAGCAGGACATGCAAGAGGGAGGGTACATGATGAGAGGCAAGGAAGGAGCCAGGCTCAATCTCTTATAGTAACCCACTGTCATGGAAACTAATCAACTTCTGCAATAGCTACCTTAATCCTTTTCAAGGATGGGGCCTGTAAACTGCTTTCTACTGAGCCTCAACTCTTAAAGACTGACAGCCTCTCAATACCTTTGCATTGAACACCAAACTTCCAACCTGAGAAACTCTGAAGCACATACTCCAACCATAGCCAAATCACAGCAGGGAGTAAAAGATACAGGTGAGGTGCATGGAGTCCTAGACTACAGATCCAAATAAGATTCCCAACACGACACACACACACATTTATCCATCTCTTAACAGAACTAGATATAAGCATGATTTTTATTAAGGCATTTTTACAAAAAAAAGATCACCACTTTTTGTTTGATGTAGAAGAATGTAATAATGATTTTAAAAACAGATGGAAGGAGAGAAGGGGAAGTAAAGCGGATAAAAAAGAATTAAGATGTAGTATGCACATGTACCAACTCCCCATGAGGAATGTAATCATTATGTACTAACAAAAAGATAAAAATTGAAAAAAAGATATTAGGGATAAAGTTTCTTTCATTAAGAATCTTGTTCACCTGATAACCATGCTCTTAAAAACTCTGAGATGCCCAGTCCATCATGAGATAACAGCTTCCTGCTGGGGACAATACATGCAGCGATACCTTTGTCGATGAACTTCACTTGTTTTATGATTTAGGGGCAAATGGCTGCGGTTGTTTGTCACCTAAGGTGGAGTTTGTGAACAGAAGCAAAATCTTGTCAAACATTTTTGTTTGAGGACCAAGTTGTTTGTGAACAAAGTATTACTGCAACTTTAGTGAAAATGAGAATAGAAATTCTGATGACAGTGTGAGGGACAGCAGGAGAGAGTAAGAAATCCAGGAGAGGAAGTGAGGGAAACAGGGAACTGCACAGTGCATAGATGAAGACATGCTCTTCCAGTCCCTCCATCCCACCGTGGGTGACACCCAGCACGTACTCAGAGCCTTGGCCTGTGGCAATCTTCTATCAGAGATCTTTCTTGTAACTTGAGGTCTCCATATCAGTGTGATGCGCTTCTTTGTGCTAGGACCTTGTTTCTCATTCTGAAGCATATCCTACCAGGGCCCTATGTTTCATCCAAGAGAAATAACTGCAGTGATAGAAAATATGGCACAACATTGTGGAGGAAAATTTGAAAGTTTCTTAATGGCGAATCAGTCAGAGCTATTTCTGAGATCTTTCTCTGGAAATTCATACTATTGTCGGAGATAGACAGGAGCTATAAGATGAATCCAAAAAAGAGTCATGGGAGCCAAAAACCTACCTCTTCAAGCCCAAATTCTTGCATTGCAAAAGTATTTAGCAAGAGGTTTCTATTCTTGGGCCTAAGTTTTGACCCATGTTGAATTAATTCATTAAGGACCCTCTAAGTGCTGTTTGCCTGAGTTGAGAAGCACAGGGATCTGAAATGCACAGTCCTCTGATTTCTCTGGCCACACGGTCACCAGTTGTGGAGATAATCAGTATTCTGATTGCTGGGTCCCAGAGAGAATGAAGCACACCAGAAGCAGCACCCATCACCCAGCCATGTTTATTCCTACAGAAGCCAGAGAGCCCAGACCTGGACTGCACACCTGGACTCTGAACACAGCAGAGGAATCCATCCCATGAACCTCTGTGCCAAAGGCACTGGCAGTGAGTCTGGTAAGGGGAAAGAGAGGGATCCTGCCTATCTTCCCTTCTGTCTGTCTGTCTTGCCTTCTGCTCCTGCCTGATTTGTACATTTCCATTGCATAGTCTGTTCTCACCCTTCCTAATCAGTGTGAGTGGGAAGCAGAGGAGTTGGTGAGCTGATCTTTAACCCAGGTCTAACTACATAATCACTTTCTTCCTTCCTAGAAAATACTATGAACTAAGAATGTAGGGATGTGAAATCATGCCAAGGATACTATGAACTAATACTATGAACTAAGAATGTAGGAATGTGAAATCATGCCAAGGATAGCTGCCACCCGTGGAATTTGGAGGTATATTCAATTTGTGAACTCTTTCCTAACCCAATGGGTCTCCATCTTACCACTGCTCTAATTGCTTGATATTACTCTCCTCACTTCCCAGCTCCCCAAACCTCAGCTGGTGTCCCACATTCAAGATCTCAAAAACTAACCTGCAAGAGGAAGAAACTAAGGTTATTGCTTACAGCATTTTTACAAGTCACAGATTCATGAAAAAATGCTAGTGGCCTAAGTGCATGTCTTTACCCAGAGGACAAAAAACTTTAAGGTTGAGGTTAAGATTATACTTCTGAATAGGCATCATATATAGGACTGGGGATCATTCCAGTCTCCCCAAGCATAAGCTAAGGACAGTTCCAATTCTGTCCACTTGTGGGTCAACTCTGGAGATAGTGGGACACACTGTTCCCTGAAGTTATCTTTGCCTTCTCAATTCTTAAACCAAATTCAATACACATTGCCAGTCCAATTCTAAAACTTCAATGGATTCCATGCTCAAAAATGAAAACAGCCCTGAAATTTTGCTTTGAAGTCACAAGTCTTTTTAGAAGTCTGAATTTAAAGCATTACACTCTGATACGTATCTGCATCCTTCATACACACTGTAATGAAAGAGAAAAAGGAAGAAAGAAAAAGAAAAGTAGGGTGCTGCATGAGTTATCACAATCTTCAGCCCATCTAAAAATTGGTTAGAAGTCTCTCCTGCCCTTTAAACAAAAACTTAATTATATGAGTAATAAACATCTCATGCCCTCTCAACATACATACCCTTCCAACAATAAAAGTGTTGAGGGTAGATGAATGCACGGTCACACACATTAATCCCCTGTACCAAATCTTATTAAAAATTTAGGCTCTAGCCAAGTATCTGTGAACAAATACTTTGCAGTCAAAGATTTAGCTTCACTTTGACAGGGAAACAACATATCTTTAACTGACCATATATGATGTACTTGAATAACCCTACTATCACCCATGATCTTTGCCAGTTTGACCTTGACCATTTCTAACT
This sequence comes from Cuniculus paca, assembly GCA_004365215.1. NCBI lineage: Eukaryota > Metazoa > Chordata > Mammalia > Rodentia > Cuniculidae > Cuniculus > Cuniculus paca. The sequence continues at coordinate 9,042 of RJWT010010135.1, read as the reverse complement.
TTCTCTAGGAGTACAAGTATAACATTATATTGAAATATCCTCCTCTGAGGAGATTCATTTTGACACACTTACATTCAAGACATAAAAACATTCACACAGGCACTCACAAAAATGATAAGTCATTGATTGCCCAATATAAATTCAAGGTCTAGCCAGGTATAATGATATATACTTGTAATTCTGGAACTCAGGAGGCTTAGGCAGAAGGATCCTGAGCTTTCAGCCAGCCTGAGCTACATGAGAATTCAAGGTCCACTTGGACTGCAGAGCAAAACCTTGTCTCAAAAAAAAAAAAATTCGGTGTCCTTTATTTACCACAGTTAAATCCCAGGGAATTACCTGGTCGGTCAGAAATCTCTCCATACGTGACTCTTAACAAACAACGCTCAAGACCCTTGGTATCCACAGTATTATAACAAATACAACACCTTGTAGGCCCAGAAACAGAATATTACTCATTTATATATTTTACAAGAACCTACTCCCCCTTATCATTTGCAAATCCCACTTTGAATAAAGCTCCACGTATCAAAAGACTCTAGAATTTGTCCAAATTACAGTTGGTACCTCATTAGTACTCTAAGAGAAATCTTCATTATAAAGGTTTTGGCAACCTTTTCTCATGCATCTCAGGATTCTCTTGACCACCTAATCATGACTGTATTTGTTCCCTATTGTTGTTGTAACAAACAATTACAAACTTAATGGCTTAACATAACAGAAAAGTATTATAACTGTGGAGGTCAGAATTCCAAAATGGATCTCAATAGGGTAAAATCCAGATGAGGATAGAGATGTATTTCTTCCAAAAGTTCCAGGGGAGGATTCTTTTTTTTTTATTTTTTTTTCCAGCTTCTAGAGGCAGCCTACGCTTCTTGGTTCATGGTCCCCTTCCACTCTGCATCACTTTGATTTTTCTTTCTTCTCTTCTTCTTCTTCTGTGACACCTATCTTCTTGATAATCTCCCTTCCCTTTCTCTGATGGTCCTACCTGGACAATGCGTGATAAATTCACCCTCTCAAAATCTTTACATTAGTCACTTTTGCTATATAAGTAAGCAGGCTTATAAGTTTCAAGTGTCAGGACTTGTATCTTATTAGGAAGATATTTCATAACTACCACAATCTAGACCTCATAGGTTCAAGTACATCTCACATGAAAAATGCATTCACACCATCTCAACATCCTCCAAAGTCTCAAACCATCACACCAATAACTTATAATGCAAATAACCTCCAAATAACCTATGTCAAGTTTGGGTGACAGTCTAGATATGACCCATAGAGGGGCAAAATTTCTCTCCATCTGTGGACCTATGAAGCTAGGAAAGGAATTATCTGCACCCCCCAAATGAACAGTTAGGCAAGAATAGGACACTAACTTTTTAAATTAAGTTTATTGGTACATTTTGGGTATACATAATGATCACACTCATCATAGGGAATTTTTACCTTATATGGTACAATGATTCTTTTTTTCCCACATTACCCTACCCTTCCTTCAACTCCTTGTCCCCTCCTTATTTACAAAAGCTTTGTTTCCATTTTTTCCTTCACACTGATATCATAATGAGCCTTCTGTGTCATTGAATACTCTGACTTTTTGAGTCCTTCAGAGACAACAGTAAAAAGGTTATCCATCTACCCCAGGGACTTTCTCTATGAGAAAAAAATATTCACTACTTTCTCAACATTAAATTTCCTAATTGTGAAATCTTTTATTACTCTTAACAGGCTGAGAATTTCTCAAATCATGAAGCCCTAGTTCTTTTTCTCAATTTATTCCTTTCCTCCCACATTTTTATATACAGCAAGAAACCTTTAACATTCACTTTCCACCAAAAGTCTATTTGTGATTATCTACTTAGTCTCTAGGACAACATAGATTTTCTCTATTCTATGCCTCACTTCATTGTGTGTTGTCACTACTGGAATTCTTACTACCTTTATTTCTACTAAAAAGCTGTTCAAAGTGATGGAGGCTTCTCATTCCTGTAACATTCACTGACAGCTTTATCATCTTTTTAATATTCTTTCAACTGTTACCTATAACACTCTTACAACTCCAGAGATTGGCTGAAGCAGTGGAACATGTGTTACAAGCCTTTCCCTCTTTTGTGCCTCTGTTGTAATTTATTAAAGTTGTACATGAATAAATAACATGGGAAAATGTACCCAAGCAAGCTGTTAATAAATGGTTCCAATATTTCAATACACTGAATTGGGGATCAGGTCAGAAATAATAACTCAGTTGTGTGATTTCCTTATATGCAGACTTCTACTCAAACTCCACAGAGGAAATGAAGAAAGGAGAATTTGACTTAATGCCTCAGGGGTATCTATAATAACAACAAAAAAAATGGAAACTCCTAAACCTGGGATAAAATGGACAAGACCTATGAACTCTTTGGTACATATATTTGTTAAATGTGTAGAAAGTCTTGCTTTTAGTACTTTTTTTTTTTTGCTTTTAGTACTTTCTAAAAGTTTGTGGGAACTACAAAATTAATCTTCTAATCTAAAGTTTTAATTTTAAATTTAGTTATCCTTTTCAAAATTAAAAAATAATTCCATCAAATAATCAATGTATTACAACCATTTAATCAGATCTAGCCACCACGCCCAGCTAGATCTCCAGTCAGTATGTATGCAAAGGACAGATATAAATGATATGCTATAGATATAAATGATGTTCAATGAAGAACATGGAAATTAATTTAAAAGATTATTAAAATTGCTTTAAGCAAACACTCCAAAGATATTTGTATCGCAGGGTCCATAGCAACATTATTTACAGTAGCTAAGAGGTGGAAAGGACTGAAATGTTCATCAACAGACAACTAGGTAAACATACATAGAATAGGTCGATCTCCTTGTCTCCTTCTAGCATCCTTTATTGTGCTCTGTGTTTGTACTTTTCCCTACTCAAATGAGTAAACTTGTATGTCTGATTTATTTCACTCAACATATCATTTTCCTACAAATGTCTCAGATTTGCCCTTCTCTATAGCAGAGTAGTACTCTATTATGAATAGATAACACATTTTCATTATCCAATCATCTGTTGATGGATATACAGGCTGCTTCTAAATCTCTTGCAAACAGGAAAGGGTCTAAGAGAGTGTAGGTGAGAGAAGAGGGGGACATGCGTAGGAACAATAACCTCAATGATTGTAAACTTTATATGTCATAAACATGAGATAAGATTAATAATACCAACAAGAATGAAAATGGGGGAAGGGATTTAGAGGAGGAGGAAAAGAGGTAGGAGGCAAGGGGAAGAGGACTTTTATTTTATTTTATTTGCAGCACCAGGGATTGAACTCACAATCTTGCACTTGCCAGGCAGGTGTTTAGACAACTGCGCTAGATCTCCAGCCCTTGTCTTTTTGAGACAGGGTTTCACTATGCTGTTCAGGCTGGCCTTGAGCTCACTCTGTATCCCAGGCTGGTCTCAAACTTGCGAGGATCCTCCTGTCTCAACCTCTCGCTTACTGGGATTACAGGCATAAGCCACCACGCCCAGCTAGAAGGGGATTTTTAAAAGAAGCACCAAGCTGTATTATATATACGTACCCACTCTCCGAGAAGATGTTAAACCACATTTACTGCAAACGTGTACTAATATAAAAATACATAGAAAGGAATGGAATATCACATACATACAATAGAATATTATCCTTAAAAAGGAAATTCCCACATACGCTACAACATGTTTTAGCCTTGAAAACATTATGCTAGATGAAATAAGCCACAAAAGACAGATATTTTATTATTCCACTTATATGAGCTACCTAGAATTTCCCAGTTAATAGAGAAATAAAGTAGAATGATAGTTACCAGGAGTTGGAGCAGGGGATGATGGGCAGTCAATGTTCAGTGGGTAGTTTTGGTTTGTGATAATAAAATGTTATGATGGCAGTGACTGTAAAACAATGGTAAGTGTTCTTCAAGCCACAGTTTAGTGGTTTTATGTGTCAACAGAGAACAGTAGACAAGACTTAATAGTTTTATTTTACTTAACATCATTTAAACTTGATGACTCAAAGTTTTCTGACATCATCACTATATCCAAACTCATGAGCAGCCCCAAATTTTTTCAAAATGTTCGATCATCTCAATAGTAGATTCTTAGTTGAAAAAATAAGGAATTCCCTGAGAAAATTTTATTAAATTTCATCTATCAGAAAAGGAAAAGTTATCTATAATAAAAAGAAAAGTGACCCTTACATTTAAGAAGTGTCAAAAATAGATTAATAATTCTATTCAACACATTTAGGGTATATTATAATGTATTTGACGAAATAATCTGTAATATGTAGAGGACTGAATGAGATGGAGCAGAAACTCAGGAAAGGGAGAAAAATATGGAATGATGGAGCATGCAGTCCTAGTTGACAAAGCCTAAAAAAGCTGTCTAACACTTTACATAAACACACACATGCGTGCGCACACACATGCGCGTGCTTTTCCATCCTTTCAGTCCATTTTGATTTTTGAAATACATTTTGTTAAGCATTTTTATGCCAAAGTATCTTTGACGTTTACTTACAATAGAGGAAGCCAAGAATTAATGAGAAAAATTACCTGACATCAAAGAATTCTTCCCTTGTGAAACATGGTAACATTATCGCCATGATCTTGAAGAATCTGAGATAACTGGCCCATCAATAGGTAATGGCTTCTACCTAGGAACAATCCACAACTTCAGTTTTGAAATCGAACAGAGGTTCTGAAGTTGGTAGAGTAATAAACTCAGGAGATGCAGACTGAGGAAACAAGAAGTTGATAGTGAGGATAGAAAGATGAGTTTGGTTAATTTTTTCCACCTCCTTCTGGGTGATCTCCAGTCCACAGCCCAGGACCTGGCTGCCCAAATTCTTGATCTGCACTAATCCTCCATCAAATTTCCCCTCTCTGCTTCATGGTCTCCATGTCAGTGTGACAAACTTCTCTATGCTTGGGCATTATGCTTCTCATCCTAAAGTTCATGCTGCATTTTAAGCAGTGCCTCACAGAGATACCATGTCCTAAAGAAATAATGGCACTGGTGGGAATTCTGTCACAACACTGTGCATGTAAGTATGAAGGATTCCTAATAGACACTCAATCAGTGCTGTTTCTGACAGTCCTTTCTTTGGAAATCTCTGTTTCTGGAGAAGATACAAGTGCAGGAGCTGAGAGATAAGTCCAAAAAACAGCCACAAGACTAGAATATGGAGCCACCACTTTAGACTCAAAATCCTTGAGATTCAAATGTTTTTTCCAATTTGGGCCTGAGTATTACTCAACTTAGAGTTGTGACATTCTATGCAACTTTGGAAACTATGGGACTGCTGGGCCCTAATACATAAAAGATTAAATCATCAATATTAGGACAATCTTAGGAGCCTAAGAAAAAAGAAGCTTGATCCTCAACAGAGGTACAAGTTCCATCACCAGTATCTTCTCTTAGACCACATTTCAACTTGATGCCGTTGCTAAGTGTCTCAGCAACATAGAAAGGCAGATCAGCAAAGAAAGTACTGCCAAATCCCAAAATTTTGAGAATGAAGGTTAAGGGGTGTATAGCTCTGGGAATGACTCAGTTCTTATACCCCAGCTTGCATAGTGTGAGATAACATGGGATATATAGAGTACAAATCTCCTACGCCTCTTTGCTCACATTTTAATCCACACAAGAACTAGGAGCCAGGGAGAAGGAACCTCCACACATGCAGCCCTGTATGGTGGATGTTTGTGAGCTAGGTGCATTCTGAGCAAAAGAGAGTCAGGGCCTCAGAATCCACACCAGTTCCCTCTTAGTGGGTTATGGGGTGGGGGACACAAAACTTTTAAGTAGAGAAGTTCTTTTATTTCATTACTACTAATGTCCAGAAGAAAAAGAAAGTGCATAGAAGTAGAAGTAGTGAGTTTTTAATAGTAATTTTTGAACACCACCTTTACCCTCTACTCTCCTACTCCCATAAAGGGCTTGAGGGCAGAAGACATGGAGAGGATGGTTTTGTGATAAGAAGTTCCCGCTGTGCCCTTAGAGTATAAATGTGCTCTTGCAAAACACTCTTAATTCCCAGATCTCATTCCCACTCAGAAATTCAAAGGGAAGGTGAAATGAAATGATGTGTGGAATGAATACTCCTTCCTACTCCCTGATCCCTAATTTTGTGTTCTAAAATTCTCTAGAATAGAACCCTGTACAGGTGGAGGATACTCCATCCTAGGATGATTCTTTTATCCTGATGTTTTGGTCTTTCATCTGTCAATATTCCTGCCATAAATTTCAGGAAATGAAATCAAAACCACAGCATGCACTATCATGGACTGATCAGGCCTGCAACCTCCCAAATGAGTGGATGGTGGAGGTTTAAAGAAAAGAGACAAGTGGTATGATTTTAGGGTGTTAGAAGGATCAAAACCCTCTAGCAGAATTCAAGATTCTCTAGGAGTTGAGACAAAGAACTTCTCTGCACAGCCCATATTTATTTAGTTTTCAAACAAAGGAAGGGGATACTGAGGAAAGCATGGGAACTGAGCAGGACCTTGGGAGTCAGTTCAAAGACTTCCTCAAGTAGTAAATTATTCTAATTAGGAGAACTGTCTTATCACCAGGTTGACATTCACTCCAAGAGTGAGAGGCCTGCTGCTACAGTCTCTATTTAGTTCATTGGGGTTGGAGCCAGGTGTCCTCAGCTATGGCCTTATCTTGTCCTTTGAGGCATCATGGCATCACAGGACACTACAGGCTTCAGCTGGGACTGGAGATTCATAGAGGTTCACTTACTATGAATCCACTGCCCATCTTTGGACAAAGGAGCTAGGCCTGGCAAAGACTCACAAGTAACACAGAAAGTCAATTGATTAATTTTTAATCTTGCTCAGAGTCACTCTATAGTGGTCTCCATCAATGCACAAAATTAGTCACAACATGAACACAAATCTTACCAGCAGGTGGGGTGAAAAGAAGTGAGATCTGAAAGACCAAAAGATCCAAATGACCTGTGTGCTTTCTAGTTCTCTACATCTCCTCTAGATGGACACACTCCACTGTCCTTACTATCCTGAAATAACCTTCCCTGCTTCACCTTAGCTCCAGATGCAGCTTCAAGAAATTTGCAGTGTGGACTCCAGGAGCAACTTGCCCTGATCCCAGGAGCCTTGTAAAGCATAGCCCAGTTTCTACCAGATGCTGTTGTGCAATTCACTAGTATAAGTTTGCTTTGACCTGGGAAAGTCTCACTACACCTCAGAAGATGTAGCACAGCTGGATCTCAGAATGTTACAGAAAACAGACCAAACACAGGAAGAAATGGCACTGAGGAGGCTCTGACTTCTGCCCTTTCAGTCAGCAGTGAGACTGCCAAGAATTAAATTCAAATTTAATTATATGTATGCATATGTAACTTACATGTGCCAAACACCCAATGACTATAGACCATTATATGTCATAAACATGAACTAAAAAAAAAAAATAGGAAGAATGAAAATGGGGAAAGAGCACTTTAAAAGGAAGGAGGCAGAAAGCTGCAAACAGAAAACAAATCCAGGCACTAGAAATATCTCTGCCACAGTGCAAAACCACAGCAAAGAAGTTAATTTTGCCAATATCCAGGGAACTTGGACCTGAATTCTCCCCTACTTCAGCCTTTGCAGGAAGGCAGAGCTGGTCAACATTTCAATTCCACTCTGTGACAGACAACCTGAGCAGAGGACCTAACTAACCCATACCCAGACTCCTGACCCACAGAAACTGAAATAGAATTTTACAAACTTGAGATAATAAAGTTATGTTGTTTTAAGTTGCTGAATTAATGGTAATTTGTCACACAGCAATAGAAAACTAGTACAACTTCCTTTTGCTTTTCCTATGAAGCCTCTCTTAGAAATTTAAGAAAGTGTTTTTTAAAAATTCACTTAAAATTCTATCAAAGAGACCCTTTTTCCTGTGATGACAGGACAACTTGTTATAATCAGATTGTCTCTCCTACCACAGATACCTGTAAAACTATACAGTTACCTGGAAAACATTTTTTAGACATTGGGCAATAAGTATAGCAGGAATGTAATCCCTGCAGAGGAAAATACTTGTGTAGAGTCTCACAATGGCTCTAAGTTTCTCCCTGGAGGCCCTTCTCAGAGTGCCGTGTAGGGAGGAGGAGCCCAAGAAGTGGGCAGTGAATCTGTAAAATAAGGAAACCCCAGAAGAAAGTTTAGGATGTCAGTGAGAAGGCAATGATGCAGACAAAGAAATTCAGAAACATACATGGAGATATTTGTAAGTCTTTAACCAAATTCTACACTGAGAAAGTACAAGGTCATACTCTGTGTTAGTTCATTTTCTGTTGCTTTAACAGAATATCTGAGACTGAATAATTTATAAAGAGGTTTAGTGTATTTAGCTCACAATTCTGAATGCTAGATGTCCAAAGTCAGGTGGTGAATCTGGCAAAGGCTTCATGTTGTGTCATGTATGGCAGATGGCATCATGTCCCAGGAGTGTGTGAAAAGTGGCAAGCAGACATGCACAGAAGTGGAGGACAAAGGGGGCCACATACATCATAGTAACATTCTTTAAGAGAACTAATCTATTCCCACAAGAACTAATCCACTCTAAGGAAAAAGACAATAACTGGTATTCAAGGTCTCATTGTCCAACACCACTACACTAGCAACTCAGTTTCAACATGAATTTTGTGGAAAAAAACCACATTGAAACCATGTCAGACTCCACAATCCATGGGTCTCAGTCCTAGGAGACATATGAGTTCCAATAGGCTGGAGTGACCTCGCTCCCACAAGTAGATGATGTCTTTCTGTCCCATTGGTTGTAATGCTGTGAAACTAGTTGGTGCACATCCATCCAGTCTAGCCATTGATAGCTACTATTTTTCCCCACTAATTACTAGTAAAGAGACATTTATAGATTGTGAAATATCATCCAACTTTTACCCACTAAATTTAGCATCTATGCATATTTCTTGCCAAAATTAGTTATTAGTATTATGGTTATAAAATAATGATTTCCTAAATCCACTATACTTTCAA
>RJWT010010134.1:0-24483 GCA_004365215.1 Cuniculus paca | reverse complement strand
TCATTCATGGTTTCCCTCATTTTCCTATGCTCCTCTATTTTTTTATCTGTGTCTTCTTTAGAGATGTTTAGTATTTCTTTTATTATGGTTTTCATTTCTTGTTTTACCTGGGATAGAATTTCTGTTCTAATTTCTCTTATAGCTTCCTGAAGTTGTTTCTTCACTTCAATTGAGAGCACTTCAGACATTTCAGGTGTGCTATTCTCGATCTCCATGTTTTCCTTTTGTGGAATTGCACCGCTTGGGTTGGATGCCAGAGATTGCCCTCTCCCTCTTCGTCTTAGCATATTCTTGATTTCTTCTACCCCTGAGTAGTGTGGTCCCAGGCACCCCAGCACTGGCCACAACTTCTCCGAAGCTAGGCTGTTTGTCTTTTCTAGCCAGTGCTGGCTACGTATATCTGATGTTGGGTGCCTGTGTCTCTGCACTGAACTGGCGGCCAAGCCACCTGGGGTTTGCACGAGAGCAGACCTGGTCAGGCCCTGGGAATCTAAGCTGTTTAGCGATATTGTCTGAAACGCGTGTGGGAGCTGATCTCCAACCAGTCAGCTTCCGCAGGTCTGCCCATAACCTGGAGCTCCCAAATGACTGTTTTTTTTTTTTTTCCTGGCTTCCTTCAGGCAACTTCTGCGGGTCCGCCCACAACCTGGCGCTGACGCCAGTAGTTAGCCGTGTTGGCCCCAAGAGGGCGCAATCTGCCCAACTCCAAGATGGAGCCCGGCCGACCACTCTCTCCCGTGGGGTGGGGGTGGGGTGGAATTCCAAACACTCACCCACTGCCAGCACAGATCTCCACGCCTGCAGCTCTCCTTCACTCCCACGCCTCTCCGCAGAGACCTCCGGGGTCGACCGCAGCTGTGACCATGACCGCAACCGCAACCGCAACCGCAACCGCGACCGCGCGTCTCCAGGCTCAGCAGCTCTTCTGGCGGGGTGAATCAGGCCCCAGGCAGAGGTGCTGCCAGCTACCACCTTCTTCTTCATTTAAATTCTTTTTATTCTCTTTGTGGGCTTCGAGTCATAGTTTAGATTCTTCCTTGGTTCAGGGGACCCACTTCCTTCCTTCTTGTCCTCTCCATGATGTTATATTCCAGCATCTGAACTGTTTCTCTCAGAGAGACTGTTTACTCTGCTGCTTACTGTTCCGCCATCTTTAGCTCCTCTAATTGATGATTTTTCAAATCAGTGTAGTGCTTTCCATAAAAGTTCTATTATACATGGCCCTAACTATGTAAAATGCACCTGTTTTATTAACTGTTTCAGAGCTTTCTTTTTTGAGAGAAGGGTAGTACCAGGGATCAAATTCAGGACCTCACAGTTGCTAGGCAGGCACTGTGCCACTGAGCTAAATCCTCAGCTTGTTTCAGATATTTTTATTCTCTTCTTATGTTGTCTGATTGTGTCTTCGCTGCATCATTTTCTTGTGATTTTTAAATGTAATCATGAGCTTATATTCCATAATAATTATTTACTCCACAGGCATTTTATGCAGTATAGATTATAAAAGTCTTTCTCCAAAGTATTTTTATATTTACCTTTCTGGGTATTATCAAGAACATTACTGTCTCTTAAACAATTTTTAACTTCTTTATTGCTAGTATTTAGAACCCTTAGGAAATGATACTTCTCAGAGGCATCTTTCAGGTGTAGCTGGCTTTTGGGCTTTGAGTCTGTTACAAGATCCTATCTCTTCAATTTATTGAGGATGAGAAGCGGCTGCCTACTTGGACAAGCCCCTGGTTCTTTGGCACCCGTCTATAGTATTTTTAAGACCCTTAGGCAATCTCAGTCTTGGTATACCAGGAAAAACAACTGATTAGAACAATTATGTCACTTTAGCTAGTGATACAATAAGCAATAACAATAGCATCAAGTATACCCAAGAAAATGACAAACTGAGGTAACTATTAATTTGCCTTTAGCCATAAGAACTAGGTTTGTGATTATATAACAAAATCTAAAATAAACAAGAAAATTACGTGTAGTAAATAAGTCATTAATATGTTGATTTTACCTCAGGGAAGAAAACTTAAAAGATAATAGGGGGTAGAGAAATAGAAGGACACTGGAGGACAAAGGAAGTTCACACAAAATTTAGGAAACTGGTGAAGAAGACAGGACGGAAAGAGAGAAGGAAGAAATAAAAACAAGAACAGAACAGAACAACAAAAAGTAACTAAGAATCATGTTTATGCTCATATAAAAACAAGAAAAGACAAGAAAACAAAAGAAAATATAGAGGAAAAAAAGAAGAAAATGAGAAAAAAAGTTCAAGTCGTGTCTCTGCTGTCACTGGTAGACAAGGTGGGCAGATAGAGTCTAGATCTGAGTTGATTAATCCCAGCAAGCCAGCTGTAACTTTATGGTGGTGTAGTAGATAATCCCAAGGAGCTTGCTCCTTTAGTTCCACTGTTCAGGATGGTTTCCAGCTGTGAAGCTGAGACAGATTTGTTCAGCCTACAGCAGTCGTGCTGACTTGAACTCTGCTCCCTGCCTGCTTGAACTTGGCTCTTTGACCTCCTGCCAACTTGAATTTAGCTCCCTGACCTTGTTACTGGGAGCCACTAGATTGAGCCAGCCAACAGCTGTTCTGAGTTTTGAGCTCAGCTTGCATCTCTCCATGATGACTACTGGCCAATCACCCTCCCCTGAGGGACCTCTGAACACAAATAACTCACCAGCCACTGCAACTCACTGCATCTACTGATCCTTTCCACTAGTGCATTTCTCCATGGCAGCCCCGAGGGTTGCCAGTAGTTACTGTGTGTCTGCAGATTCAAGCTACCCTTCTTGCACAGTGAGTCTGAGCTCAGGGAGAAAGCATCACCTGGCAACTCCTTCTTCTTTGTCGAAGTCTCTCTCTTTGATCTCATGGGCTTCAATTCTCACTTCAAATTCTCTCTGGGTCCCAGAGACTCACTTCCCTCCTATTTCTCTACTTCACATTGCTATATTCCAGTGTCTGGACATCAAATCTCAGAGAGGTTCTTACTGTAATGGTCATTACTACACCATCTTCCCAAAAGTTCTTTAACAACTTTATTAAGATATAGCTTTTATGCTAATAAATTTTACTAATTAAAGTGTGCATGTCAATGATTTCAGTATTTTTATGCAATCACAGTATAGTTTCAGTATAGTTATGCAACCACAACACAATATAATTTGGAATATTTTATCAATCCTGAAAGAAAACTTATACCCAGAAATCACTTCTCACTCTTTTCATCACCAAAGCAACTTGCAATTTATTTCCTGCTTCTATAGATTTCTCTATTCTAGACATTTTATACAAAGAACCTCATGCAATCCTGTTTGGAGGACTGACACTTTGCACATGTCATGGTGTTTTAAAGGCCCATCTCTGTTGTACCAACTGTCATTCTGCATTCTTTTATTTCCACAATATTATTTCATTGTATAGATATATCACATTTTGTTTATTCTTTCAACAGTTGATCAACATTTGGATTGTTGCTAGCTTTGAGTATTAAGAATAATGCAACTGTGGGCATCCATGCACAAGTTTTTGTGTGGACATATGATTTCACTTCTCCTTGGAGAAGGGCTGGAATTATCATAATACGTAGTAACTCTTATGTTTAGCATTTTAAGATATGGATTGGTTTCCACAGTGTTTGTAATCTCTTACATTCCCACCAGTGGTGTATGAGGTTTCCAATTGCTCTACATCCTAATCAAGACTTGTGATGATCTATCTTTTTTTTAATAATCAACTTAATGTATCAAAAGTAGTATCATATTAGGGCTTTTAGTTACATTTCCCCACAATATAATTACACTGAACATTTTTACTTGCTTATTGAAATTTTTTGTAACTTTTCTGGAGATAAATCTATTTGATTATTATCTTATTTTTAGATTGTATCATTTCTCTTTTTATTATTAAGTTATGAGAGTTTATACATTCTGTATACTAATTCCTTATCAGATAAATGATTTTCAAATATCTTCTCTCATTCTGTGGATTTTTCTTTCACTTATTTGATGGCATTATATTACTGCAAAGTTTTAAGTTTTAAAATTTTATACATAGAATTTTTCTATGTTTTATTTTGTGATTTTTGTTTATGTTATCAAATCCAATAAAACATTACCTAAACTAAATTCAAGAAGGTTTACTACTGTTTTCTGCTACCAATTTTACAGTTTCAGCTCTTACACTTGGTCTATGGTCCACTTTGACTTCATTTTTCTCTGAGGCTTAAAGAAGGGGTCAACTTCGTTCCTTTGGCTGAGAATACTCAATTTTTTCAGCACAATATTTTGAAATTAATTTTTACTCATTTAATTATCTTGGTATCTATGATGATTATTTTTGTGCATCAAATTGGGGGGGCCACAGGGCACAAATAGTTGGTGGAACATTGCTCTGAATGATTCTGTAAAGTTGAGTTTTTAGATGAGATTTGCATTTAAATTGGTAGGCTTCAAGAAAAGCAAATTAACCTTTATAATGTGGATAGCCCTCATTCAACCATTTGAAGGCCTGAACTGAACAAAGACTGACTTATAAGAGGCAAGAAATTCTGCCAGCAGACTGCCTTTGGACTCAAAGTACAACCGTTCTCTAGTCTGTAGCCTGCTGTCTTACCTTGCAGATTTTGAACTTGCCAACCCTGTACAATTAAATCAGTTCAATCAGTAGTTCTTTAATCTCTCTCTCTCCCTCTTTCTCTCACTCTCCATTGGTGCCACTGAACCTGTGAACATGCTGAGTCTATCTTTGGAGAATCCCTCACTAATACAGTACAAGAGTTTATTTTTGGAATTTCAATTGTATTCCATTTAGTCATAGGTCTATGTTTATGACCTAAGTAACATATTTAATACTTACTTGCTATTTCAATCTTTACACATACAAAATTTAGAATTATACTTCAAACCAGTGCACAGTAAATACTTGGGTTTAAGCTCTCATGACATATTTCGGTTTTTATCCAGAGAACTGAGCAGAGATATAATAACTTGTTCCATATTAGATGTTGTAGTCAGAGTTTACAGGGAAAGGATTTAATACAGGACACATACCTTATAGGATTATTTTAGAATATTCACCCAAAGAGTCAAATGCAAAAGAGTGTGGGCGATCTGCCCATACATGAGACCCAAAGAATCCAGCTAAGAGCCTAGATTCCATGGCAATATCCTTACAAGACCAGCTGAAGATCTAAAGTCCATGGCAATGTCCTCGAAGAGTCCAGCTGGAGTCCTAGAGCCCACTACAATGTCTCAGGCAAGTCTGCATCAAGGATTTGCACTGCAAAGGCCCAAACAATGGTGGAAGCTGAAAGTCTGCACTAGCAGGATGAAGGATCTGTGCCAGCATGCTGTGGAACCAACACTGGAGCCAGGAAGCAATGCTCAGAGTAAAGATCAGAGTTCCCCTAAAGAGAACTGCAGCCATCCTCAGCAATGGCAAGGATCCAAGCTCCTCTGACAATGAGAACAGTTGAGTTCATGTTAGGAAAACCAGCAGGACTAGCTTCTCCAGGAGAATCAACAGCACACCATCTTCCCCTCCAGTTTGGTTTTATTTTGTTGACAACAATCTTCAGGTAGGCCATCCACACCCATAACACACTGATTGAGTTCAGCTGGCTGTTAGTTAATCCACCACATTAAGTCAGTGGAAGTATCTCCTAATCCATTTATCACCAGAGGTGGAAAAGAAAGGATGCTAGATTGCACAGTGCAATCTAGTTCCCTGAGTTGGCCCCAAAGTGTCAACTTTTGTTTCTGAACGGACATTAAAAGTCAAGTATTTGGGCATTGCAATCTTTTTGAACTCAATATACACCTCCCAGATGACCAGTATCAACTGAACGTTCTTAACTGTTCTTTCTCTACTTTCGTCATAAGATTTTTTTTTAATTTCTATCAAAGAAATTTATTTGTATGTAAATAAAGTTTTTGTAATATTTTGGAGGGGAGAATCCCACAGGCTTTGTCTATGTTCAGAAAAATGAAAAATCCCAAAGTATTTACAGAATGGCCATACACACAGAAAATCAAATTTGAGAACTTTTTTTTTTAGAAAAGTTCCTCTCCACTGCTCCTGATGTACATTTTGAAACTCAAAATTTAGAACTCAGATCTTGTAACTGAGCATGTTTCCCAACCTACCTTCTGAGAATATTAAGTACTTCCTGCCACTCAAAACAACTAACACAAAGAAATAAATGGGCAGGAGGCAGGAACAGAAATGAAGAAAGCAAGACTCCCCAGGCATTGTGAGTAATGTTTCCTATACTGACATCTGCTTTAAGTGACTCACTGTGGGTACTGTATGACTCACAGGCTCCCTAGAAGAGTTTCTGGTGAAAATTTACAATATTCTTGCACTAGAATTTCAGACTGAGGCCTGAGGAAGGAAAATCCTTTTGAAGAATCACCAACCTCAAGCCTGGCTTTTTGTCATAAGACTTTCATTTGTTCATTGAAAACATATACAGTATATACACACACATTACTGTGAGTGATCTTTGCTAGAAACTGGAATTAAATGCTATTTTGTTTGACAACCTTAAATATCTATATTAATGTCAGGAGACTCTAGTCGGAGGAGTGACTGAAATGAATGTAAAAATGAAGGGACCTCGGAGTATCAGCACAAGGAAGACATAGTTAAAGATTAGATCAGGACTTCAGGAAAACAGCTGAACAGAATCAACATGTTATTGGTAGAGATGTTTGCTCTGGCAAATCTGATCCTTTTTTGCCTTGATAATCTTTCTTAGGTAAAATTGACACGTGTCACATAGCAGACCATCCTGTTTCTTCCTTATTTCCTGACCAAAACTCTTATACAAATATTTTTCTTCTACATCCTTGTTCTCACATCCTCGAGTTACAAATAAAGGCCAGGAGTTTCTCAGCTCGGTACTGTCTTCCTTAAAATTTCTCATGTTGATAAGTCTCAGTGCAGCATCCCTCTGGGCCTTTTGTAGCTTAAACTTTACTTCAAGTCTGAGCAATTTTTCATCCTCTCTGCTGCCACAGTCTCATACTGCAATACAGTAAAATTCAAGTGGAATTGCACAAATTCAAATATGGAACATATTCTCTTATGAAAACAAGAATTTTACTGCTAAAAATAGTAGTTTCTAATAAAAAGGAAACTCTCTTATTTCAATTATCATTGCAGGGAGGAACACATGTAGCACAATAAACTGGAGAACATTTAACTTGAATTCTTGAGCAGAACAATCTATGTTTCATTTGCTAATGATAGGGTAATAAACACTTATTTGTAATATTTCCATTTAAAAGTTCTGATTTTATTCCCATTAGCTGTACTGTTATTTTAAAAGTTCATCTGTGGAATACATTTTTATATTAAAAATTTAAAGTTCTATATCACAATTTTTCTTAGTTTCAACAGGAAAGTTTTCTAGAAGTGAATGGCTATTACTACAGAATGTAAAATTTTGTTTTATATTTTAAAATGTGAAAATAATTTCATATATTTTTGAACTTGTATTTTGGATGAAAATTGGTCCAATTTAAGCACATTTCCAATTAATTAATATAGATATTTGATTTTACATAATTCTATATGTTGGACAGTATGTTAAAATTTTCAACAGATGATTTTTCAATAAAATTAATAGCCACACTGTTTGCCTTATCTGTAAGTTTATTTGATAAGGAATCATTTTATGTTTTGCAATTAATGTCACTTTGACTTGCTCATAATTTAACCTTTTAAAATATTCATATGTGTTGTTTTTATTATTAGGTTAACTACTTTCTGCAGAACTTTTTTCCTGTGGAAATACTTTGCTCATTTTTGCATTTAAGTGAAAATATAACACTTACTTTAACATATCTTTTTCATTAGTTCAGTAGTTCATTTACTTTTATATCATCCATTATTTAAGGATTTCATTTGAGTTTTTTGATGCCAACTAACAACCATAAAATATATATTAGAGCTTTCATTAAAGTTATATGAAAACCAATAGTTTCTCAATTAGTTAGTGATGAATAAAAAATGTTATTCTCTCCAAAATATCAGGAAACAAAAACAAAACCTGTATTTATCTGAAAACTTTTTTGTTAAGGTAAAGGGAAAAAAATTGCCCTTGCTTGCATTTTGTCATAGTTGCATGGTGAAATTTTAGAGGGAAAAGTTAAGTTTATAGTGTTGATATTTTGTAAATAATGACTCAATTTCTTGGCATAAAGAACTAAAAATTCACTATTGAATAATTCTTAAAATAAATTAATGACAGGAACAATTTTAAGTATAAATGCATAGTATGCATTTGTTAATTGATATATTTAAATTTTCTATAGACTCTCATTGGTGTTAAAATTTACCTCATAGATTTTCTGATACCGGTGTGTTTACAAAACATTTTGAAAATCAGTCCGAGCTAATGGTTGAACAGAGAATACTAAATGTGAGTCCATCTAACACTACCTGTGTTTTTTAGATGATTTACTTTGAATTTTACTGAGCTCTGCATATTAAAATGAGGTTGTAACAGCATACTTTTCTCACTGTGGATTTTACTGTGGTTTTGCAATCTAAGATTCCAGCCACTAAATAAAAAAAGTTAGCCTCTCTTGGTGGAAAGATAACCTTCATGCTATCCATCATTGTGCTAGCTTGTTGTAAACTGCTGTGAAGCCAGAGCATTTGGAACAATTTAACAGCAAGAGAAGTGTGAATTTCCCCTATTCATCTTAATAAAATGTTATCTTCAAAATATTTATATGCTATCAGTTGTACTCCAAAACTCAAATCCAGTTATGGAAACTTAATTAAACCACTGTTCATTTCTCAATGTCTTTATTACACATTGCTATTTAATTACAACTAAGAACACTGTAGTCTATAGAAATGATGAAAAAAATAGATAAAGTAAATTTATAAACATAAACATCAAAGTCATTTTTCTAAACTGGCAACTATTTTGTCAATACTATCAATAACATTAGATTTGTCTATAAGTATTAATAATAGTATTGAATTTGTAATAAAAGTCTGATGCTGTACACTTTTACACTGGCATAGAACTGTGATTCAGCCTGGTTGTAAAGCACAAATTCTACAATAGATGTTCTGGGTTCTGATCTTGAATTTACTATTTATTTACTATTTAAGATTAAATTGGGGGAAGTTACATACCCATTCTGTGCTTCAGTTTCTGTGATTAAGGGCAACTGGGTTGATATTTCTATTTAGAACAGTGCCTAGGATATATAAATATTACATACTACTTCAAGAAATACTTGATCTAATAAGATATTGTTATACCATCTATAGAAATTAATAAACATTTTCAATTATGTGATGTTTGATATCATTCTGATGTTAGTTTTTTTAAGAGTAACTAATGCATATCAATTTTTGACAAGAGGAAAAATAAGTTATACTTATCAAATTTGTTATCAACCTAGAACGGAGGGATTAGACAACAGTGTGGATAATATGTGACCATTCAAAACAGCCTGCTAGAACATTGAGATGACACCAGTCAGACAGAGCTGAACAAGAGAAAATAAAGTATAGGTGGAAGTATACTGAGAAAGGAACCCAGGGACCTTCGCACTGAGCTACAACTCCAGGCATATATCTATTTATTTTTGTTATTTTTTAGAGAGAGCATTGCTACATTGCCAAGTCTACAATGCAGGAATTTAGTTCAACATAAATTTTATGTTTTACCCAATGGCAAATTCAAAGTTAACCAACCATGGCCCCCCAAATAACTATTAAATTTTATGTCAAATCAATAAATATGTAATGTCAATTTAAAAAAAAAAAGCTATACTGTAACCTGGTCAAATTTTAGTATTTCTAAAACATTTGTGAAGACTAGACAATATATTTGAAGGTAGGTATTTATTATCAGAAATATGTGTGGAAGACGTTAGGACAATTAGATAATGGAAACCAGTGAAGTGAATAGGCAGTTTAGTCTAAAAAGGGAATTATAAAAGTACATGACTACTGTATTCAATATCTTAGCTTACAAAATTGGTGAGATTTATACCTTGTTCCTGTTACTTTGAAAACAGGAATTTCAAAATGTTTTAAAACCCATATTTTAACAAAATTTTCTCTGCTGAGATCTACTTGACGTACACTATGACAAATTTCTCAGTTCTCTTTATGCACATTCCCTTTAAAGCAGAAATGAAAACTAAAAGCTATCTACAACTACCTGTCTTAAAGCCATTTTCTCTCTTCTCTCCACTCTTACGTACTTTCATGATCTTTTCCATCCTTGGCTTCCTCCTGTTGGGTTCAGAAAGGTTCTGTTTTCTCTGGTTGTATCTTCTCACCCATAACCATGCATTCTCTATATCTGTGAAAGCACAACAGATTCACTACATGTAAACTCTCTCCCAGACATTCTTCAACATCATCTGTTGATTCTTTCTGAATGAACACCCTTCATTTTCATCGAATTCGTCTCTAAGTACATCTGTCTCCAGGTTCATAATAGAGTGTGTTTTCAACAAAAAGTAGTGGTGGCAAAATACAGTGCAATTAAAAATATCTTCTCCCAATCCAGAAGTGATGTTGCTGGGCCACATGCTAGTTTTATTTTCAAAAATATTTAAGGATACTTCACATTGAGGTAGATTAGAAGAAATAAAGATAGGTAGACAGGAGAGAAAGAAAACAATTTTAAAATTGTACTTTCAAGAAAACTGCAGCTTCAGGACATAATCAGAGTTACCCATGGTTACAATACCTATTTTCCTTTCTTGGAAACTCACTCCATAAAATGTCTAGGGATCTTAAAGATAATAGATTAGGAGTATATTTCTCACCTGTAAACTGAGTCTGTGCTTTTTTTCTCACAGACTTCCATTCCCAAAGAGGCAGCATTACTAAATGGGTAGCATTTTCCTAAACTTCAAGCATATACAAATAGTTTGCATTTAACCCAACTCACCAAAGGAGAAACCCAACACATACCAGCAAAACCCTAGGTCAGCCATTTCAGAAGAATTCCATAACCACATGAGTTTCTCCTTGAAGGGCCTGCTTTCTTATTTTCTTTGAGTATATACTTCTTTAATTACATCTAAAAACTTTTAATATGATGCTAATTATGTGCTAAAAACTTTTTGTATGATGCTTTTTATATGATTGACTAATCCTAAAAATTGTTTTTCTGTGACTACAGTCAATGCATACACAACCTGTCCCTTGAATGGAGTGAGTTGAAGTTCTCATCTATTGGTGGGACCTCAATGGATCCTGCCCCATAAGAACACTATTTTCATAATAGCTACGTGACCCAGACAAAAAGATAAAATGAATCTTTAAAAATTAGGAGATTTTCTTTTAGAGATAAGGTACTTCTCAAGCTTTCTTATGCTGAGTGCAAATACCACTTCCTCCTCTCTTCAGCTCAAATGAATAGAGAAACTAGTGCCTCTGTCAGAAAACCATTGCATCAATCTAAGAGGAATATGCAGATGCAGGCCCTAAGAGGTCAAGATACAGTTTCATTTTTCATAGTGGAGGATGGAAGCCAATGGTGGAGGGGTGAGTGAAACAGGAAATGTCCTTAGCTATGGTTTCATTGTAGTACTCTTCTCTCTCCCTCACAATAAAAGCCCTTGCACAGATGAATGAAAGGAGACAAAGATTTGAGACAAGGGCCTCTCTATCTCTTTCAAAGCTTTATATCTCTTTTCAAAGCTTTCAAAGCTTTATATCTCTTTCAAAGATTTATAGCTTTGAATAAATCCTACTTTCTACCAAATTATCTGTCATATTCTTGGGGAATAACTTAGCAGTCATTAACTGCTGTACCAAATGACATTTCTTCCAACAGTGTAAAATGGTTTCCTTTTCTTCAAAATTTGTCATCTCTTATCATTTTGGATCATAGTCATATGAACGAGTAACAGATGTTTTCATTTTTTCATCTTTCAATGTGAAATCTTCATTTTCTCATGCTTTATATTTCCTTATGTGAATTATTCTTCTGACAAATTTGAATTTGTATAATCATAAATCTTCATAACAATTTCCTTTTTCTTAGGCATCTATTGACTCACCACTATGAAACATTATACTAGTAGGGTACTTCTACTACTTCTACCTCTAGTTCTGTCAACCACCTAGTTAAAAGCAGTTTCAAGATTTTGTAATATTTACAATTCCCTATTTTTCTAGTAAATAACCTTATTCCATGTAATTTTAAGCCACTATTACCTGATTTAATCAGATGTTAAGTATCTTTGGAAACTATGATACCACCATTGAAAACTATGAAATGAGGATGTTTATAACTATGAAATGAGGATGTTCATAGTTATAAACTATGAAATGAGGATGTTCTCCTCCACCATCCAACATTTAACATTTAGATTATTTCTGCATTAGCGTAGAGTTTGTACTGTAATTACAGTTTCCCTAGATGTTAAATTTTTTCTTCAGCATTTACATTACTTTATGTTTAATTGAAACTCTTCAATTTATTTCTTGATTGAATGAAATACATCCTCTAGAAATTTCTTCAAGATAGGCTTCGTGAAGCATTATCTTATCTGAATTCTTGAACATTTGAAAATACCTTTTACCTTTATAGATAAACAAGAATGTAAAGCAGTATAAAATATTTGAGTAATGTACCTTTTCTTGGGGACTTCTTAGATCTGCTTTTCCTCCTACTAAACCTGAAAAGGGCTGCAAAAAAGTGAAAACTAAACTGACAAATGCCTGTAAAAGTAAGTTTATCTTTTACTTGTTTTATATAGTTTTGGTGGTTGGCAAGCCATTTTTTTTTTCTTAAAGCCAAGAGGTTAGCATTAATAAATCTGAGCCAATTTCAATTGGTACACAATGTCCACTGAATTTAATGGAATTTTTAATAATTTAAGAATGCTTTCTTCTTATTTTTGTCTTGAAACATAGTCTGTGTTTCACTTTGTTCTATTCTCCCACACATGAATCCCAGGCACGCATATACTGTATACATATATTTCTATGGCTTGTATCTAGATGTACCCCCAAAGCCTCAAGCAGTCATAAATAGGGTTTTTCGAAGGTAGCTGGATCTAGGGTGTGTGCTGCTGCGTTCAAGGGTGTGATACGGGGATGTGCCCATGAAGGCAACCATGGGATTCTTGTCTCTTCCTCTGTCTCTTTTCCGCTTGCCAAATATGAAGTGAGTGTCTCTTCTTCACTGTGGACTCGCTACCATGATATGCTGTCTCATCATAATCCAAAAGCAATGGAGCCAACTGATTACGAACTGATTTCTAAAACTATGAGCCAAAATAAACCTTTTCTCTTTATAAGCTAATCATCTAGGGTATTTGTTATAGTTAACAGATAATTAACACAGATGCCAATATTTTTTCCCACCGAACTATTTGATTCTATAGGAAAATAATTCATCAATGTTTTTATCTACTCTGCCCCAAAACATTTTGTTTGCTATCCTTGTTTTACCTTTTAATATTCCTTTGTTACCTTTTTTTCTAATGTTTTTTTCTTACATTGTTGCTCATTTTTAAATGTGAGAAGTCCTTCCTTGTCCATTATTTAAAGAATTTGATGTGGAAAGAGACAGAAAACTGCATCGGGCTGACATGAAGAACTGGATGGTAAATGACTTTCAAAAATAGAATGTACATGGTTTTATTTTGTTCAATCTCAAATTGCCTGTCACTCCATGAAGAGAAAGGAGATACAGGAAAGTTTCTTCAGCCTGCCTACATTCATGGTCTCCATGTCTAAAATAAGAGTTAGCAGATTTTCCATTGCATGGTGCCAACCACTTTGGAAATTTGCTACTTTAACAGGTTTGTTCATTATCTCCAGTAGCTGCTAATCAACTCTCTCTCTCAAAATGATTCACTATTGATTACATTTAGCATCTTTTATTGTTTTGAAGTTTGGGATTATTGGTGCTAATTTAATCTAAGATAATACTTCCACTTCTACTTCTCATTTTCTTTATTAAAATAGAAGAAAAATTTTGATCCCTTTCCAGCTTAAAAGTGAATATGTTCATGGTGTATTTTTTATGCAAATATAGGTTTCCATTTTTAAAAATTTTGTATTAGTACATTTGCTATACATAGTGCTAACGTTCATCATAGGGAACCTGTACATAATCAGCTTAATTCTTTTTCTCCCATTCCCCTCCCCTTCCCTTTCTTTTCCTTCCCATTTACAGTTTTGTTTCCATTTTTTCCTTCCATTCCTTATTTTTATAATTCACTTTCCCTTTTTTCCTTTGCCCTTCCCTTCCTTGCTCTACTTCCCAGCTGAACATGCTCCTCCTCCTCCACAATATCTATCCTCTACTTAGCTCCTTCTTTCCTTCAGAGTTTCTCACATGAGAGTAACAGTGCAATATTTAAACTTGTGTGTCTTGTTTATTTGTATGTGTCTTAAAAGTTTGGTCTCGAGGTGCATCTGTTTGCTACAAATGACTGAAGTTTATCCTTCTTTATGGCAAAGTAGTACTACACTGCAAATAAATACCACATTTATTTAAAGAGAGATCTTTCACTGATCTGAATTTTATCTATGGTTACTTATATGTTCTATCAATTCTTATATTCTGTCACTTTAGAGTCAATGAGTAACATTTCTCTAAAAATTTTCCATTTTATTAAGCATTTAGATTTGTTGTAAACTTTTATAGGCCATTATTTGATACTTTTTAATTAATCTGCATCTGCAATAGGACCCTTAATACTTTTTACTATTTTTGTAAGATTTGTATTTACTCTGAAGTTGTTCATTATATTCCTTTTGAAGTGTTTTGTGGCCTTCTAAAATCTTGGAATTAGTTTCTTGACAAACTGGTGACTTGGGTAAAGAATGCATTTTTTCCTCAAAATTTTGTTGATGTTTTTGCAGCACCTCATGTTTTGTTTGATGATTCATGTTTTCATGGCTGTGGATGTTTGTTCTGACATCAGACCTGCATGTGGGAGCAAAATGCTGGTAACTTGTGCCAGAAATTTTTGTCTGATTGTGTCTGGCTTCAGTGATCCAACCATTCACCCTGACTAGTTTCCTCTGAGGGAAAATGCAGCTGATGCCCAGGGAAGGAAAAAGACTCTATGTGACTATTCCAAAAGCACTCACCCAAATAATCCTTCTTCTGGGGGTCTCCCCAACTGTTTGTGTGCTGGCTCTGGGACTAAAGCATCCTTTGGTAGCATGCCATACAATCCTCTTTATGTCTTTTGGACTGTAGTTCTGAACCTTTTCCCTGTTTCTCTATCAGTGAATTTCTCAAATTATGTGGTTGTTTGAAAAAAAATTCTAGTTTTCCAGAACCACTTTAGACTTATTTTATAAAATGTATATGGCCATTTGAAAGATAATTTGGGTTGGAGATGGGTCATATGTTTTCAGTCAGATGTTTGCATTCCATATCTTTATTCAAAATTTTCTGTGATTTCTGATTTGAATTTTTTTTCTCTGACCTCTGTTAAACATTTCTAAAAAAGCAATCTAATATTTGTGTGAATTTGTCTCTTCCAGATATTCAAGATCTTGTTCTAATGTTTTTTGTTGCTTTGTTTTGGAAGGAGGGATTATTTTCAAGTACAAAATGTTTCCTCTGTGTGTTTAATAAATGAAGCAGATTTTTAAGATCATAATGATAGAAGAGATGGTTCAATATTATTGATGTTGAAATGCAATGATACAAGATAAAAATACCCAAATATCATTATATATTTATTATCTAATGGTCCTAATTAAAACGTTTTTAACCTATGAATTGTGTCATTTGGAAAGGTTTTTTTGTTTTTGTTTTTTTTTTTTTTTGCAGCACTGGAGATTGAACTCTTGACCTTGCACCTACCAGAGAAGCACTTAGGCCACTGAGCTAAACCCCCAACTCTTGTCTTTTTGAGACAGGGTCACACTATGCCTTTCAGGCTGGCCTTGAGCTCACTTTGTAGCCCAAGCTGGTCTCAAACTTGCAATGATTCTCCTGTCTCAACCTCCCAAGGGCTGGGATTACAGGCCTCAGCCACCACGCCCGGCTTGGAAAATTTTTTAAATTTAGTGGTGCTTGTTTTTATCTATCGTGGTCATCACAGAGAATGCAAATATTAGGGTACAGGCAAAGCAGAAGTGAATCTATATAAAATGCAGATGATATTTGCACTCTAAATTAAATTACTAACATTCTATGTATTTATGTTTGCTTTTAATTAACAATTGACGGAATTTGTCAAATATGTGTAAAGTCTTATATTAAAACTTGATGCTATCGGAATATAATCAAATTAGGCAATTATAAGTAAAATAGGTCTAAACTATTAACCTATAAAAATTACTGTAGCTGTAGTATTTTATTCATTCTATTCTAGGAAAATCTGGAAAATTATACAGTTTATATAATTCTATAGAAAATATTCCATGTAAAATGTCTGGGATGAGTGCTAAAATTTTAATATTTCATTTTTGTATTAATATTTTAAGTTTTTCACAGGCTTCCTGGGATTTAAAGTAGTGCTCAGTTATGGTAATATATAGCAATATTTACCAAAGGGCTTCTGAGAAACGGATCAGATTAATAATTCAGTGCAGATTATTTCAAAAAACAAACAGTTTTGGTCAGATTTGTATTGCCTAGAGGCAATCGCTGTGTAGACTTTTATTTGTTTTTTTAATTGAGTAATTCCTAAGAGGTAGTACTTTACTTCCTAATTCTATGTACTGAAAATAGATCATTATAAACTAGACTTCAAAATTCAGAATAAAGGCTCCTAGAAAGACCCTTCATTTGTCCTTTCTTTGCTCATATACTTTCTCACCACTCTTCCTGGACCAGATGTTTATGGAGAGAGGCTGCCATGTGTAGAGCACATCGCTGCCCTTTCACAACCATCTTGGCCACTGGTGAATGCGGGCAAATATCTGAAGTAATATGGTTCTGTGGGTGGCCTGAGGCTAGCTGCATCACTGCCCTGAAGGTCATATCACTGCTCTAGGAAGTCCTCTGTATAGGATTTAATACTAGGGCTTCACCATATGAATTTGGGGGACAGGGAACAGAGTGAGGTGAGATGACAAAGATTCAGTCCACAACAGCCTAAGTAATTGCATGAAGGTGGTGCCATTGACTGAGATGGAAACCATTAAAAAGGAGTCGTTTATAGCTGAGCGTGGTGGTGTACACTTGTAATTCCAGCACTCTGTGAGGCAGAGGCAGGAGGACTAAGGCTTTGAGTCTAGCCAGGAAAGATTAGTGATTTAGCAAGACCCTGTCACAAAATAAAGAATAAAAAGTGCCTGGGAGTATATCTCAGTGTGAAGGCCCTGGGCTCAATCCATGATACCACAAAAAGAAAAAAAAAAAGAAAGAAGAGAGAGAGAGAGAGAATTTTAGATTTCATAGAATCAAGAGCTCTGTTTTATAGTTGTTATATTTTGAGAGTGAAGACTTCCAAGTGGAAATATCTAGCATGTAGTTGAAAATGCAAGTCTGGAATTTATTAGAAATATTAATCTGGAACTGAAGATACAAAATTAAGAATCCATAAGCATATAACTGACAAAGAATGAGGAAGGAATGATTCACCAAAGGCATACAGAAATGTTACTGAATGGTAGATTAAAAAGAAATACAAAACTCTTAGAAGTTATGTATTTTTTATTTTATTCTTCCATCATCTATCAGATTTTGTTAATTTTAAGACTATTAGTGACATTAGATATTTTATGTCTATGAATTCCCTGATGTTCATTGGAAATAAAGCTCTTTCGCTACCAACAATAGAGAAACAAAAACCAAAAATTATTTAAACCATAAAAAACCATAGGTTAAATGGCAGCTCATATAACTAGAAATTCAGAGACAAGTGAGGCTGTAAGTTAAGTGGGGTGAGTTAAGGGTGCACCACTACTATCAAGGTTGCCAATTTTTTATTTTACCTTATTTTTAACCTGATGTTCCACTCAGTCAATCATGAAAGTGGTTTCATCTTAAATTTGGTTTCCTTTAGGTCATGGGATGCTGCCAGGAATTGCAGGTACACAAGTTTCTTCATTTAATATTAGGAAGAAAGCAGGTTAATTTTGCATGATATCTCAAGAGAGATTAATCTGGAAATGCCAGCAAATATTTCTTTACATCTCTGGCTATATTTGGTTAATTTACATCTCTGGCTGTATTTCCTAAATCTGTAGTTTGATTATATAAATATCTAAAATATGTTTTTCTGCTAGAGGACAAATGGTTTGGTATAAGGATATCAAGAAAAAATTAAAAGAGCACAAACATTTCTAATTTAAGGAAATTAAAGAAAAAGGATGATCAATATTACTTTTATTAGTATTCCAATATGAATAGAATTAGCAGATTAGAGTAGGTAGAACATCTTTGATGGTCAAATACAAATGAAAAGACAAAAGAAATATATTTTCTTTTTACAGGCTTCTTTTAGTTTAATAGACTTGTAAGACTCTACAGACATTCCTCTAGACTTTAGAGATATTCACACTAAGTTAATGTGAAAACAAATAGGAATGGCCACTGCTTGCTTTACTCTATATACTCTATAGCTTTGGCTGGACCAAACTTTGATCCTGAGTTCGAGGTAGACTATACCCTAATTAAACTGAAGTGTTTCAATTGTGATTGTATGGCAACCATTTCTATTCTATCTAGTCATGGAAAATATATCTTGAATTAATTTTCACTATTGAAGATTAAATAAAAGAACCAAAATGATACAATATTCTATAATTAATATATTAGTCATAACCTATTATTCCAATAATACACCATAGTAGAGAGGAAGAACTCGTGATTAGCTTTATAAAGTCTCATTGCTTTTGCAAAAAAAGTGAAGAAATGAATAAACTACCTTCAATTGTCATCAAGGGGTCTCTATATATTCTCTATCCCATTTCCTATAAAAATACATGAACTTAATGCATAGATATAATCTCAATTTAAACAAAAAGAAAAAGTTCTGACAGCACAGAATGTCATCCTGTTTTGAAATGTGTTTTGAATCTGAAACAAATGGTTCCCTATTACTCCAAATAACCATTATAAACTTTGAAAACATGCAAACTCTTAATTAGCTGTTTTCCAAAAACATTCATTATAAAGATTCTAAAATTGCACAATTTTTGATCATTCAAAATGAGGAAGAAGAAAGAGTAAAAATTTGGGGTAATAAATTTCTGACTGCTACTATGTGCTCTGACTTTTAGATCTCAACCATCACTTTTTATTTTTTTTTTTATTTTTATTTTTTGTGGCACCGGGGATTGAACTCATGACCTTCTGCTTGCCAGGCAGGCACTTAGGCCGCTGAGCTAGATCCCCAGCCCAACCATCACTTTTTAAAACAAGCAACACTTTTATTATTCTATGGTAGGTTACATGGAAATGAAACTGCATGTATGCAGGGTTTTATGCAGGCCATCTATTCATGATACAAAATATGAGACATGGAAGTAAAAGGGACCTTGAATGCAAGGCAAAATACTGCTTCCACAGTATTAAGAACTTAGAAGATCCTGTCTGAATAATCTGCCTTCCGTGTCTGTTTTTAGTAGATCTATTTTTTTCTAAGTTTTCTTTATGTACCTGCTTCTGTGTATGCTGCTTCAATTATTCATGTATCAGTTTGAACATAAACCAAGCTTCCTCAAAACTTCACTTATTCTCAAAAGTTTTGTGACCTCAATAACTTTAATAAAAAAAAATTTTAAGCATGTGAATGGGGAGTGCATCAAAGAATGGCATCTCTTCTGGGAATCAAAATCCCCTGGATTTTGTTTGGTTCTACTTTTTTCCTCTTTATACTCTATTTCTACAGATAAGCCCAATGAATTCGTCCACATATACCCAAGGGGTTGGGGGACTTGGTTTTTACTACAAGTAAGTTTCCCAAAGAAACTTTTTATGTATGAACACTCAAAAGAGTTATCAATCAATAGAGTTTTCCTGAACGTGGTTTTCTTTCTCCTATCAATATATATCCTTGGTGTAATTTAATCAAAAGTTATCTCAGTTGAGACTACTCCCTCCAACTCTGTGTCTTTCATATACATAGTCACCTCAGTGTCACAAACCATGGTCCAAAACAAAGAATGACTCATTCTTCTCCTCCATGATGCAAATTTCTTTCCTTGATCCACACACTTTAGATCCCCTGTTGAGCTATATTGACTCAAACCGTTTTTTTTTTCTATTTTAGTCCCTTTTCCCCTTGAGCATGACTTATACCTTTAATATTCCTTTAAACAGGACTTTTTATTGAATTACTCTCATCCACCCCAAGTGTCTACCCACCAGAGGAAAGGAGGTAGAAGCTGAAAAGAGAGTGATTTTTAACTGATGAAAAACAGTTCTATGTGGCTGATAGAAAAGGAATGGAGTAATCTTTAGCTCCAAAGAATACTGAAAATTCACATCTTATTTAAGTATTTCAAACAGAAATATTCTAATTTAAGCTAAGCTTCATGGTTAGCTTGTAATCACACATGCAATTAATTGTAGACACAGAGAGGACAGAGGTAGGAGGATTTCTTGAGCTCAGGAGATTGGGGTCTGCATGGGCAGCATATCAAGTTCCACTATCAAAATAAAAGAGATATTCTAATTACTAAATTTAATAAAAAGTCCCTTATCTATTTTAGCCTAGGTGAACTTTCAATATTTAAATTTTGACTAATGTATGACTATAGTTATTACACTCAAAGGTCTTTCTCCTTTCTCCTTTTATGGTCTGTCAACTACTGGAAGGACCAGTGAATTCCCTACATTACTAAAGGGCTAAATTATGCACACAAACATACCCACACACAAACACACACGTTTGTGTTTATAAGATAGCTTCTCTGCTTCTTTGCATAGATAAGCAATTTGTCTATTTTTAATAGTCATATATAACTTTGCTGCCATCTTCAGTGGTTTTCTTTGTATCAATTCTACTGACAATTTTCAAGCATTGGTAATTTGGAGATAGTGCTATCTAAAAGGCCTATACAGCACTAGAAAGAAAATTTATTAGTATATCATTAGGTACAGTTCTTATTTTTCTGTTCAGTTGTATGTGAACAAAACAACCTGAAGTTTGAGCTCCTGTGGGGCTTACATTCTAGTGTAAAACTTAATTAAATAACTGAATCTTATCATAAATTAGAAGGTCATTTTGTCCTAGAAAAAAAGTGCAGAGGGGTGTGTGTGTGTGTGTGTGTGTGTGTAAAATATTAAATACATTGGTCAATTTGGCTTCTTTAAATAGGGTGTATTCGAGGAAATACTTGACAGATCTGAAGGAATTAGGAAAGAGAATTCTAATACTGTGTGCTCTTAAGTTCCACATAAACATCAAGGAAATTAATTTATCAGAAATGAGTGCGCATGAAGAGCTAAATTCAGAAGGACAGTACAGGAATCCTATCATATGTTGCTTTTTAGGGTATTTAAAGAACTTCAATTTTTATTTTTAAGCACTGCAGAATCTTTGTAGTACTTTGAGCAGAGGAGCAAGTGATATAACTCACTGTCTTTATTGAGAATGGAACATCAGTTGTTTGTAGGCATGAAGTAGGAGATAAAGAATCAAGGAGATTCTTCAGGATGTTATTGCAAAACTCCTGTCCAAAGAGTATGATGACTTACATATTCAGGGTAGTGGTGGAGATGATATCCAGGGGTTGATTCTGTATGTATTTTAAGGGAGCAGCCAGTAGAATTTCTAAGTGATGTTCATCAGGCCATATTGGCAGCATATGACAAAAAAAAAAAAAAAGAAACTATCTGGAATTCTAGTGTAATTTGAAATCATGACATAGAAACCAAGAATAAGAACTTTAACTCTTCATGAAGAACTGTATCAAAGATATTAAGAACTAAAAAACGATTCTGCCTTTTCTCCGGCATTTCATGATGTTTGACTTGTTGCTTTGTGTACATCTGATTTATATTTCATCTTTATTTGCAGTTTGTTTTTCTGTGTTTTTTCATGCACTTGTGGAAAAATGACTATCTTAGCATCCTAATAGACCTTGCAATTCAAGACCACTGGTTTGTATATAAATGCCTATCCCATCTTCCTAAGAGAAAAATCTCACTGGCTCTGTCCAGCTAATCGATTGGCTGCTTTGTGAATCAGGTGATCAAGTGATCTTCTGGCTCACTCTATAGCCAAAGTAGAACATAATCGTGAATGTTATATTAGTACAGTTGTAAAGTTAGACTTTTGTGTGTGGGTAGGGCAACTCTTAAAAACTTGACTTACCAACTATGTAAACATACAAAATGATTGTTTGCATTGTTCTGTTCTGATCTGCTTTGTTGTGTTTTACTATTTTGTTTTGTTTTTATTCTCTTTAAAATAAAAAAAACATACAAAATGTTGTGTACGTGGTTAACAGATAATCTGAACTGTAAATACTACTTAAAAATACAATATAAATTCTGAAAAAACAATTATTTTGGTTTAGTTATTTTTAATTATGTGGTTAATTGATGAATATAGTAATTTTTTAATTTTGAAAAAGAAAGTAACTGGTCACTAGTCCTGTACTCATCAATAACCATTTTAAATATCTTAATATTACTTTAAATATCTCTATATGAATAAATAAAATTAGAATAAATGTACCTGAATAGATGGACAGAATTAACATGAAAATAAAGGAATCATTATATAAAGAATATTTTAAATAAACAGTATTAATCTAATTTTACTTGAACTGATTAAAAGAGAAAATAATTGAAGTGAAATTGAAGATGTAATTGAACTTCAGATAAATCGTTTTTTCTCTCCAAAAGACAGACACGTAAATTCTTATAAGAATTATCTGAACTAAGAGAAAAGGACTGGAAGAAAAACATGCCCATTCTTGTTATAGGACTGAGATAAGCCTTGGCCTTTCACTTATTCTCACAGAAACAGCCAAGCCTGAGTCCTCATTGCACTCAGTCTGGTTTTCACTGGCAGATCATTAAATTCACTAACAGGATTTGAAGGCTTTCTCTGTGCTTTGAAAGAATTGCTCATATATCTAGAAAAAATAGATTATATGCTTTAGATTAGAAGATAAAAAAGAGAGGCCAAACTAAGGTTTCGGAAGGACAAGAGATTATAGTGATTTACACAGTCTTAAATTTTACAAATTCTGGAAAAACTGAGGAAAGTGACACAGCACAGTCAGACATTTCTCAATACTACAGAGACCATACTTGTAATTTATTTCTAAGCCAAATCAAGGCACTGAAAAAACACTGAGAAAGCATTTGAAGACTGTTTAAAGAGTCTGAACAATTACCCTCTGAGTGCCAAATGTTTAGGGGTGATGGTGCCCTAGACTAAACGTAGGAGCATCTAAATTCCTTGTGGTGAACTCTTACATCAAACTCACATGGTTAAACTATGTTAGACGGTGGACCATAAGATACACTCACTTCTTTGAAATTTTAGCCCCTTTCAACAAGAGTGCTTGTTTTTCCTTCTTTTTTTCAGAGTGCTTGTAATTTGGCTTCTTATAAGTAGTTCTATTAACATAATACACTATTTTGTAAATAGAGTTAATAATTTAAAACTTTTGGTTGGAATTTAATTCATCTATGTTTTTATATCAGACTGTTGGTTTAATGTGTGCCGACTTAACCAGCATCTCATTCTATGTTCTTGTATTTAACATCTGAGCATTACCATATAAAATTATTGCTAATATAATAGTTATATCTGTGCCAGTCAACAGTTTAGAGATAGAAAAAGAGGTGATGAGTTTGACATGAGCACAGAGTTTAGAGAATATTAACAGGAAAAAGACTAAATATGCATTAATTGATTCAGAGTACTTTTATGCTTGAAACTATAGACGGAAATTTTGAGTATCAATTTGTCTCTAATATTTTGCTATATTATCACTTCTGATTAATTCTCAATTCTTCAGGAAGCCTATGTAATGGAATAAAAAAAAGTCAGTTTCTTCCATTATATAGTTGTTTGTTTTACAAACTATTGTTTGCATATAAAATTACAATATAAATTTTGTGTTGATTTCTCCAAATTTGAAAAAAAAGATCCCGTCTCTATTGTAAGTTTCAAACAGATAGGGGCCAGGCTTGGGTATGCTCAATTGATTGCTTCAGGGTTCTGCTCAATCTGAAGTATGTGATCAATATTCCCTGAACATTTGTTAAATGTGTTAAGTTTACATAATGCATTTTGAGTTTTTTACACTTTAAAAAATATTATGTATGGATAAAAGTATTTATTTTACTTTTTATTGGAAAGTCATACATTTCTTAGTCTTTGAACACACCAAAGAAAATATTTATAATTTATTTACATAAATAAATAAATTATACTATAAAATAACTATATTGTAAATAATTATACTATAAATAACTATACTAAATAAAAAATAAAGTATACTATAAATAATTATACCATAAAAATTATACTATAAAATAAACTATAAAATAATTAATTTCCAACTAAAATAGGAATAGTGTGTTTTTC
>RJWT010010133.1:0-24484 GCA_004365215.1 Cuniculus paca | reverse complement strand
TTTTTTTTTTTTTTTTTTTTTTTTGCGGCACCAGGGATCGAACTCATGACCTCGCACTTGCCAGGCAGGCACTTAGGCCACTGAGCTAGATCCTCGGCCCAGTTACATATCTTATTTCAAAAAGTTTACATAGCATTTAATGTTCCAGGCACTGTTATAAGTATGATATGAATATTAACTCATTTAAACTTTACAACAAGCCTAAAGGATAGATATTATCATTTTCCTAATTTTAAGAGGAAGACACTGAAGCACTGTGAGGTTAGGTAACCTGCCCAAGATCACAGCTAACATATGGTGGGAGTGAAGGCTGGAACCTGAGCAGCTGAGCTCTAGTCTATAGCATTAACCACTGAGCAAAATGTTTAACAAAGGACACTGAGGTGTTTATGTACATAACTCGCCTTTCTAAGGACAATCACACTACTTCAACCACAAATCTAGTCCAGAAATTCAAAGAATAATGAAAACAAAAGGCAACCAGCACTGTAGTACCACATCTCTGGTTTTTGGCTACCTGTGCATGCTCCAAAAGCTTTCTGCAAGGAAACCTGTGCTAGGGAACCCCAAATAGCTCTCCCAGCGCAGGCACGTCTGTGCTGACCAAAACAAACTTGCTAGCACTTACGGCCATTTAAATTTAAATTAATGACTATTAAATAAAATTTAAAATTCAGTCCCCTCAGTGGCATTAGCCACATAACAAGTGCTGAACAGCCATGTGGGGCCCACAGCTACCACACTGGATAGCATACAGACAACATGCCTGTCAAAACACAAAGTTCTGGTCTGCACTGAGTTTGACCGGAGTGTGATTTCCTTTTGTGATTGAACTTGAATACATTAGTGGGGACAACTTCATCTCCCTTTCATTATAAAAATAGAAAATTCAAATTACATTTCATTTAATCACAAAGCAAAAGCTGAATTTTGAGGGGCAGAGTAGACTATTCACAAGCAGGTCAAGTAAACTCCATGCCTGCAGGCACCTGGAACCCAAGGTGTTAGTATGTTTTCTTCAAAACTGAAGAGTAAATAAGGTCTAAAATGTACAAAAGATATTGTGAAATGGGAAGAAATTGTTCAAAAGGATAAAGGAACTAGGATGGGGGAGAGGGGAAAGGAAGGAAGGGAAAGGGAAAATAAAATGCAACTTAGTTATACTACTAGTATCTTTTAGTTCATTGAAAAGCAAGGTTTGTTCCGATATTGATTGGAAAACTTTTTATGCCTGTATCTTGTACACTGAGTAACTATTTTAAAGATGACAATATGCAAAGTCTTAACTATTGTTATTCTATTATGTTATGAAATTTTTTGTTTTACTTTTTCCCCATAAAATTAAAAAAAAAATCCTTCTATGATAGCAAATGAAGTAAGTGAAGAAAAAGGCCAGCAGACAGCAAAATCAATTTTGTTTATAGAATATCTTTGTGTATTGGAAGTTAACCTCTGGGACATGCATGTACCCAAGGGGGTCACAAGAAAGCTAAACAAGAGAGGACAGCTAGGTCCACACAAACTCATCTTCCTATCAGAAAACAACTCAGACACATGTGCTACTACATTAAGGTGAGTCAGGCACTTGCAAAGCCTCAAAATAATCACAAAACAAAAACCTACACTAAAAACAGGTCAGGTAAGAATGGAAGCCATGTGGCCCAGGGACAGTAGGGCCAAATACCCCACTGACCCACTGATTTCTAGTATCCTGAATGTCTATTATTAGGATACCTAAATAAATAATACTGCCCTTCTAATTCATGTGGGTTCATATGAAGTAGAAAAGTTGTAATTAAAACATAAAAACCTTAGCCATAAAGCACACTCTAGAACATTCCCAGGAATCTATAATTCAAAATTCTCTAATTCCTCAACCTGAAGTGTATAGAATCCTAGGATGACTATTTTTTGACAAACGGGATTTGCCTTTGCTACCATAAATCTTTGTTCACTTCAAAAATTCTCTTCTCTTTTTCCCCATTTTTTCCTCTCACCCTTATTCTCAATCCTACTAGTTTTAGTAATACAATTGAATTTAGAACCTTTAAAAAAATTTTTTGGATAAATATGGCATTACTTACCAAGCAGAACTTAAAGGAATGATAATGTGCAGTCATTTTACATTATAAAACACCTTAAGCTCCTTAGAAGATTTAAATTAAAAAAGAAAAGATGAAAAAAAATAATAATTATATTACATACTTGTAACTTCTTGTAAGAAATCCAAACATGGTCGACTACTTCCGGAAATACTTATCGAAACAGCCAGTGGTGTCTGACCTTCATAGTTCCTTGTGTTCGTGTCCGCTCCATAGTTATATAACATCCGTGCACACAGCACGTCATCTCGAAGGGCAGACAAGTGTAAAGGAGTCTGCCCATCTTCTAAGCGCCCCAGGTTTGTGTCTGCCCCTCTCTGAAGGAACATCCGACAGTATGAGTGATTGCTTTTGATTACAGCGTAGCGCAACAGGAAACCATTCTGAATGTCTATATTGGCGTTGTGGTCCAGGAGGATTTTCACACAGCTTGACCTCTCTCGGATGATGGCGAGCTGAAGTGGTGTTGTACCTTTATCACTGAGTGGGTCAACCTCAGCCTTGAACTCTAGGAGGAGTCGGACAAATGAGTCCCTACCATAGTGTGCAGCCACGTGGAGGGGAGTCCAGCCATCGTTGCTTTTGGCGTTAATAATGTCGCTCCTGTACTCAGATTCTAACATCAAGCGAGCGATCCGGGCCCGGCCATGCATGGCTGCGTAATGAAGAGCAGTGAAGCCTCCAATTAAGTCCTTTACTGTGGGATCGGCTAGGGTTAAAACCAAAATGAAAACATGAGCAGACTCTAAGACAAAACAAGGCACTGTACCAAGGTGCAGCTTGCTAGTTCTAGCTGGCTCTCACACAAAACGGGAAAGGACCAAACTTCAGAAACAACACCATGCACTTTCTTTCCTCTGTTTAAATGAAGTCTAGTTTCAGTGAAAAATAAATTTTTGTAGTGCTATCAAGCTTGAGTTAATGGGAAAAGACTGACAAAGTGTTTAAAAAGATACAGAGTTCAGATCACCACATCCTTGTCTTTGCTCGCTTAACCAACTGCCTTTGGCTACTCAACTCTCTCATCTGCGCATTAATTCATGTTTTTCTTTTTTGAAATTTTTGTTTTATTTTTCTCTTGTGCTTCTTCTTGGTCTTAAAGAGAAGCATGTGTGGCAACATCTGCTGCTCTCAAGTACAGATGTACTATGGTCTGGAAGACCGCTGTTTTAGGGTGCATTAGCAAAAAAAAGTTTCCTGTGTCTGTAAAAATTCCAAAGTGTACAAGATATATGTTAAGTGATCTTGATAAACGTTTTCATAAAATAAAACATGACTCTGAGTTCTTCATTTTATATGGTATTGGAAGTTTACAAGAATTAAGCAACATATTATGTAAAAAATTGGGAGGAAACAGTACTATATGAACATTTTTTTAAAACAGTTTTCAAAATATCTCCTAAACCCACCAATTTTGGGGAGGGGGTATTTATCTGCTGTGACTCCACAAGTCACATACTTTCGTCACTTGCCCAGCTTTGTCATGAAGCCAAAGGTCAGCTTTCTGCAGCTTGCATCCCTCTGGCATCCTAAGCAGTGGGCAGAACAGCAACAAGAACTGCTAACATCATACTGCACCTACCACTTCCTGGAAGCCAGTGATTCAGTGTGAAGCTAAATTGGTCAGACCAAACTACTGCACAACGATTACAATGCTTTCTTCTTATAAAAGTCATCCTTAAATTTTGGTTTATGAAAGAAAAAAAGATCAGTAGTGTTTCTCACACACACAAAGCACCTACGAGTTACATATTGTTCCGTAAAGTGTTATTTAGTTCTAGAACATATTGTAACAGCTGGGTTCTCTTAGAAAACTCTATGAATCAGAAAACTGTATGTTAAAATATAAATAATCCTGTGGGGCATGAAAATTTCAGTTAAGGAGTTACTAAGGAAAACAGAAAAGTAACATTTTTAAGGTGAACATTATTTGAATGTCTAAAAACATTTAAAATAAAGTGAAAGTACACAATGGTAATATTCTTATCTGTTTGAAGAAAGCCAAGGTATTACTTTTGTGTTGGTCTTAAGTGAAGAACACAATACTGATTTACTATGTGACAAAAAAGCAGGCAAGAACATTTTAGCCAAGTGTTTTGCTGCCATCTACTGGTACAGCAAGAACACCAACTAGTAATGGTTTATTCTGACAGATGAAGCGAGCTCTCAAACCACTCAAATCTATTTCATATACAGTACCTCACTTACCTGAAGTTGAGTAAGTGAAGACAGACATGAAATTTAAGTGATATCCTTCTATTCAAATGGAAAACACATCTTACTAAAGCGCTGTTTCTAATTGCTATCTGGCCAACCATTTCCAGACATTCCCTGTAGATTTGTGAGTGCAATTTAACAATGTATCATCTTTCATTCCTCCCACCTGTCATTGCACCAGGAGTGCCTGCAAAGGTGCAAGTCAACATTCTATACTTGTTCTACAATAAAATTAAAATTCTGTTACATGAAATTGCACTTGCATTTTTGTTTTCCATTTCAGGTCTTTTTTAGATTCTACTTACATTTTGGGGCTGAGCTAAGAAAAAACACGGATGAAAACACACAGCAATGATCTGATTGGTCCCAGTAAAAATCATTCAAATGAATTAACTAACCACAGCCCTGGAACAAAGCAGGGAATTAAGAGCTGAAGGGTAATAACACACACATTGTATAGTTACTGTCCTCAATAAAGTAACAAAATGAGAGATTTTAAGGCAAATGAAGGTATAAATGAAAATGATTCAGGACTAATACTTGCCAATGCAATAAGACAAGAAAAAGATCACATTTGTTATAGCAACAGAAACTATAAAACACCTAGACAGAAATTCAGTAAGAAATGCATAAGGCACATGCAAAGTAAGCTTACTTCCGCTATGTCTGCTCAAATCTCTTTTTACCAAAAAGCTTTCCTTCAACACTAACGTAGCAACCCACCAAACTTGTCCCTTATTCCCCTCAGTAAACATCTTTTCCTGACAACAATTTAAAATAAACTATAGCATAATCTCAACAAAGCCATTCCAGTCTACTGAAAAACTGCAGTACATTTATAAGTGAATGCAAAGAAATATTTTCTGTGTTGACTATCACTTTTTTTCTACCAGTTTTACTGAGCTGAAATAAAATGTACTCATTTTAGGTCTACTGATTGATGTTTTTGTTGTTTTGGTACTGGGGATCAAACTCATGACCTCACAGTTGCCAGGCAGGTGCTATGCCATTCAGCTATATCCATAGTGATGAGTTCTTATATAGTCAGATAACCAAAACCCACAGTCAAAATATGGAACATTCCCATCACCTCAAAATGGTCCTCTAGGGCTTTTTAAAGTCAATTCCCTGCCCAGTTGATGGGGCCCACACAAACCTCTGGGCAATAAAAATAAAGTTTTGCTTTTTCTGGAATTTTATATGAATGGAATCATGTGAACTTCTGTCTTTGGCTTATTTCATATACCATATTTTTGAAATTCATCCATGTCTTTGTGTGTATCAATAACTAGATCCTTTGTATTGAGTAGTATTCTAGAATATAAAATTGTTTTACCCCTTTGTGAGCTGATGGACATGTGGGTTCTTTGCAATTTGAGGCCATTTAAATGATGCTTCTGTGACTGCTGATGTGTAAATGTGTGTATTGACATGTATTTTCATTTCAGTTGAGTAGATACTTAGGAAAGAACTTTTGATTGTATGTTACATGTACACTTTATAAAAACCTGCCATTAGTTTCTAGTGGAAACAGCAGTTTACATTCGTTGGAGGGATACATCAGATTTCCAGCTGTTCCACATTGTGGCATCATGAAATCATGGCATATTGTACTTTTATTTAACAGTTTGTGTTTTTCATCATTTTTTAAAATAGTGTATTTTTATCATTTAATAGTTTATTTTTTTGTGTCCTTCTAAAGAAATCTTTTGCCTACTACAATGCTACAACGATGTTCTGGTTTCTTCTAGAAATTTTGCAATTTTAAGTTTAGGTCAGTGATCTACTTAATTTTTGTGTGTGGTGTAAGGCAAAGTTAAGGTACATTATTTTCCATATAGTTATCTACTTGTTACAGAAGAACTTGTTAAAAAGACTTTTTTCCCCAGAGATTTACCCTGGTCCTTTTTCTGAAAATCAATTTACCACTTTAGGGTAGGTCTATTTCTGAACTGTTTCATTAATTTAAAAGCCTTTCCACATACCAATAGTAGACTGTCTTAAATACTGTAGCCTAATAGTAAATGTTGATAGCAGGTAGTGTAAATCCTCCAACTTTGTTTAAAATTATTCTGGATAATACATTTTAGAATCACCTTCTCAACTTCTTCAAATAAGCCAGCTAGAGCTTGATCGGAACTCCTCTGACACTACAGACGGCAATCCCCCAAAGGGTCTGAACAATACGGGTTCTTCCAAACAATGAACGTCTTCATTTATTTAGGTATTAATTTCCCTCGGCAATGTTTCAGTGTATAGATTGTGTACATATTTCATTACATTCCCAAGTACTTTAAATTGTTAATATACATGAGTTAAAACTTCATTTTCAAAGTGTTTATTGTTGAAAGAAGTTAAATGAAGTTTTATAATGTTGACCTGTAATCTAAATTCACTTCTTAGTTCTAGTACATTTTTGGGGATTTGTTATCATTTTCTACATATATAATTATGTTCTCTTCAAACAAAGACAATTGTTATCTCCATCTTTCCGATTTATTTACTGTTTTTTCTCTTACTCCAATGGCTAGAACCTACAGTAAAACACTGAATAAAAATGGTGAAACCAAGTATCTTTCCTTTATTTCTGATTTTAGAGGGAAAGTATTAAGCAGTTCACTACTGAATACAAAGTAAGCTATCACTTTACACAGATGACCTTCCTTAGGTTTAGAAATTATCTTCTGTCTGATTAGTATTTATTAGGGATAGGTTACATAATTTAGTCAGATGCAATTTTTACATTTATTGAAATGTTCATTTGGTATCTTTTATTCTCTTATGATAAATTAGTCACCCTATTGATTTCCACATGTTAAACAAACCTTGAATTCCTGAGATAAATACTTGGCCATGATGTAATATCCTTTTTCATACATTAACAGATTTTATTTGCTCATATTTTGTGAAGAATTTTTGTACCTGTGGTCATGAAGGACATTGGTCTGCAACTTTTTCTTCCAGTGTAATTAAGCAGGCAATTAGAAAGTGGTAACTCTTCTGCTTTCTCAAAGAGTCTGGTAAAGAATTATTATTTGTTTCTTTAATAATTAAAACAATTCAACAAAAAAGTCAGCTGGGCCTAATACTGTGTGTGGAGAGTTTTAATCATGAACTGAATTTCTAAAATCAACATGCAGGTATTATATTATTCTATTTTTTCCTTGGGACATTTTTGGCAATTTGTATCTTTTAAGGAATCTGTTTCTTTTAAATGGCATAAAGGTGCTCATTACATTCCTTATCTTTTTGATATCTGCAAGATCTGTAATGATACCTCTTTTCCACTCTTGAAATTGGTTATAACTTTTCTATTGTTTTCCTCATCAGTCTAGCTAAAGACTTATCAATTTTATTAATCTAGAACCAGTTTTTGGTTTTCAGTTTCATCAGTTTTTTTCAGTCATATGCTCAGTTTCAATTACAAAGACTACTGTTTTCCTCTTTAGTTCATTTCTGTTTTACTTTAGGTTTAATTCTAACAGTATGTAGAAACTATTTCAAGATAGCCTCCTTTCTTTTCCCCCCACTGTGCTCTACTGCCACACTTACTAAAACTTTATATATTATTAACCCAGTAACAGTTTTATAAGCCTTTTGATTTATATTTAAGAGATGAAATAAACAAAAAAATACATTATTTGTGTGGGATCAAAGTTTAAAACACTGCATTTCCTAAACACAAATCTCAACATCAGTGATAAACTTTTGGCTTTCTATGCATTTTTTAAAAAATTATATGTAATTGCAATCATATTCTAATTACTTAACCCATTCTTTGTATTTGAGCATCGAGAATACTTCCATTTTTTCAGTTACGTTCAAGGAGGGTGATGTTTTCATATAGAAAATATTTCCTGCTTTTAAGATTATGTCCTAGGTATGAAGTGGTAGAATTTAATTTAGTTATTGACTTATTTAAATTTAAATTAATAAACTGGAAGTAGATTTACTGGGCAAAGGCATCTACAATTTTTAAGGCTCTAATACTACCAAAGTGTTCTCACAAAATCTCATCAATGTGCTTTTTTTTTTTTTTAACCGCATTTGGGATCATGTGCAAAACATTCCATTTTTGAAAAGTGAAAAATAGTTTTTCTGTAATCGTCTTTGATTATTCCCTAATCTCTCATACTGATTTTCAAGTTTCATCAAGAAGATTTTACTCATTTTATTATGTGGGGACTATGCTGCTTTTTTCCAATTGCTCTGGGGATGCACTGTATGTACTTAACCTCTAAAACTTTAATGTCCTCAAGGCCAATTTGCAAAAAAGCACCAACTGAAGATAAATAAATGCACTAAGATTCTATCTCTTCATGTTACCACCTTCTTGAATTGTCTAACATGGTCTTGGAATATTTTCAAATATTCAAAATTGGAAAATGACGATAGTGAGTTTCTTGATAGTTCCTACCCTTGTAATTGACTATTTATTTTATTTGGAATTTACAAAGCTTCCCATGCTATGGATAGCGCAGGCTTATGCTGAACCAGTCTCGAACCCCACCCCCTGCCCTTTGGAATACCAACAGTGCCACTCAGCCAACTCAAATTTGCTCCTTGTCTCAACAGAACTCGGTTCTTTCTCCCATCGCAGCAGCTGAGCTGTTCCCTACCACGCTCCATCCTCTGGTCAGATCACTTTCTCTCTCATCCAGGGCACCCTCTCAGAGCTGAGCCTGGCTAGCGTGCGTGACCTCTCATCAGTGGTTTCACTGGGTAGGTTCATGGATTTAAAACTGGTAACTTTGATCCTTTTATATACTTGACGTAATTTCTAGTTATGTGAGTGGCTTGTGTTAAACATTTACATCCTATATCTTAAAGTGCATCTGACTAACTTTCTCCCGCTCCTCTGCAAATCATTAGCACTTTAATGAATGGTAGCTCTTTTCTTTCTGATTCCCAGCCCAGAAACCTGTTACTCTTGATTTGTTTGACTCTGAATTCATATCCCCCTGCTCTTCTTGCTGCATGTCTTAGACATTACTGATGAGCTCACAAACTGAGAATGTTCTTTATATATAAATCTGATTCTCCCATTTCTCTCCATCAAATATTTTGAAGGCTCATCAATGTCTCTAGAAAAAAATGATAGGATATGCTCATTGTACACTCAACTTTTTTTCAGTTTCTAAAACCAAACGAGCTTGTACTTCAACCCTTCTCAGTGCCCCATGTGTCTGGAATAACTCCATCCCTCCAAGCTCCCATTCCTGCCTGACACCTTTCAAGGTCTCCACTCAAATTCTACTTTCTCTAGAAACCCTTCCAAGCCCCAACTCTGCCCCAGGATATAGGGAAGACCTTATCATACATGGAACTAAACTTGCTCAGTTGGAACCACTTGGTTTCCTTCCAGACATTGCAGAACCATGGTTAAGACCATGGTTTGAATTCAAGTTCCATTGTTACTCAGGTGAATGATCCTGGGCAAATTACTCTTCTGTGGTTTATTTTTTCCAATCTGAAAACCAGTAACTTATTAAACCCATATAATTGTTAGAAAGAATTTGGCATATATAAAATGTTCAGTAAATTCTGGCTGTAAAGCTACCTACCCATTGAACTATGAAATACCAGAAAGCTAGTCCTGCATTTATTCCTCTATCTCCAGAGTCTGACAAATACTAGGTGTTCAGTAAGTGTCTTCTGAATAAATATATGAATTAGGTAAATACTTATATAGGACCAAATGGCTTCCTTATCTGTCTATGAGACTTCTTACTCTTTACACACCCACATACACACACATACAGCAGGAGAAAAGGGAAGAAAGGAAAAAAAGAGGGAAGACGAAGAGTAACCAAAAAGTGAACTCTTGTTTCTTACAAGTTTTTTTTTACCCCCTATAAATTTCCTCCTATTTGATGATTTTTGAAGAAAACTATGGTGAATTCAGGCAACTTTCTAGTCCCATCACTAGGCTGGCCCATTTTCAATCAGTAGTTTTTGATAAAAGAAAAGATCAGTCTTATCTCTGTAAGGACAAGAGACAGTTATCTTAGATAGCTGGTGTTAGTTTTCTATCTCATTGCAAACAAAACAGGTATAGGTTCTGCTCCCAAGAAGCTT
Organism: Cuniculus paca; assembly: GCA_004365215.1. Taxonomy (NCBI): domain Eukaryota; kingdom Metazoa; phylum Chordata; class Mammalia; order Rodentia; family Cuniculidae; genus Cuniculus; species Cuniculus paca. The sequence goes on along the minus strand of RJWT010010133.1, from coordinate 14,087 downwards.
CACACTAACTGCAGATACAGACGTTGAACAGAAAATTATAAAATAATTCATTACGCTTGTGATATGTACCATAAGAAACAGGTCCAGGGTATACTATCATGCAACCAAAGAGGAATGTAAGTATCCCCTGACAGGGACATACTAAAGATCTCATCTGACTATGCCCAGGTGGAAAGACAAGGTCTTCCTGAGAAAGTGGCAAGTGAGATCTGAGATAGAAGCAGGCATGTGCAAGAGAAACAGGGCACAAGAGTGACCTGCCCCTGGGGTTCAGAGACTGTGAGAAGGCAAAGGGGGCTGCTGTTCAAGGCTATCGCTGGGGACATGAGAGGAGTCAGACACTGTGTGCAGATCACAGGGAGGACTTGGAGCAGTATCCAAGGGAAATGGGAAAGTAATGATGGATTCCCAAATGGAGATATTTAAATTCCATTTCTAACACATCATATTATTTGGAGACTGGCTTGAGGCAGGGGGACAGGACTGGATGTGGGGATAAAGAATAGCAATCCAATATTTCTGGTAGGGAAAGAAGTTTCCTTGCTGAAGAATGGGGTGGTGTCTTCAGTGAAAACTTTTTATAGATATTTACCAGGCAGATCAACAAGACTTTGCAGGGGTGAGGAAAAAGGTTCACATGATGGTTTCTAGATTTCTGGCAAGACAATTGTAAGCTATGGTGCCACTACTGGGAAAGGGGACAGTGAGGGCAGCAGCCTAGGCTGTGCTGCAAAGTCTACAGTGTGAGAGTGGGGAGGGTGACCTGACAAGGAACACAACAATCAAGAGACCAGAAGCAGGACCATACTAAACATGGATACTCCTAAGCACCAAGTGCAGCCACAGGAAGGGGAATGAGGGAAGCTCCCTCTCCAAATAATTTCTCAAAAATGACTCACAATGTGTTAGGAAAAACATTCTAGACAAGTGGTAAGAGATGCAATAAAAGAACAAAGGAAGGGGTTCTCCAAAACATTTTTGATGCTGTAAAAAAATATCGAAACTTGTTATAGGGCAACAGTAATTAAGACATCATTTTATTGATCCAAGGTTACTAAGTAAGAACTCAGAAGTGGAATCACATACATGTGAAGAATGGGACAATTTAAGCTATCTTGATGGTGTGAAAAGGTGAAATTGTACTTGTACATCTCCTAGAATATACAAAAACAATTCCAGGCAGAATAATGACCTAAATGCCATAAAAAATTTTAGAAGGAAATACAAGTGAAAAATAACTCTGTAGTATCATATATTTCCTAAGTGAGACACAAAAGGCATAAATCATAGCCCAAAGAAAGGTACTGTTCACCTATGTTTAAATGAAGAATTCTGCCCAATAACAAAAAGGGCACCAAGAATGTGAAAAAAATAACAAAGGTGGGGGAAGATTGTTGCAAAATACAGCTAACAAAAGAGAATATATAAACAATTCCAAAGTCAATAGTCAATAAGAAACAGACAGGAAGCCTAGTCTGGTAATGTTTTGCTACTCATATGTCATTTTGGTTAAAAAAAAAAAATCACAAAGGAAAAAGCAAACCATCTGGCTTTATACTCCTGGGAGAATGGGCATTATCCCATCCAGTCAGCAAGGACTATGGGTAATTATAATTACCTATGAGTAACTATAGCCTCTTTGGGGAAAAACTTGTCAATACACATTTTTAAAAAAAAAGACTTTGCAAAAGCACTTCTAGGAATTATTCAAGAGAGAAATTCTCACATACGTAAAGCATCAGTGAAGGACATGCTTGGCAATACTATTTCTAGTAGAAAAATGAAAACGATCTAAAACGTCCACTAATAGAGGAGTTCAGTATAAATAAATGATATCCATAAAATAGAATGAGACAAAAGTGTAGACTGGCAAGGAACTATCACTAAGCTACAATACAACAAAAATCAGGGATACAGACCAGAACATTAAAAAGGGGAGCAAGCTAGAATGTAGAAGATGGAAAAACACTTGTACCTATGTGTGCAGAATACTGGCACACAAAGAAGCCAATGAAAGTGACTGCCTCTGAAAAGAGACTAGGTGATTGAGATTGAAGAGTAGCCACTTATCCCTCATTCAAAATCTATAGTACTTTTAAGTTGGTTTTTAATCATGTATAATTATCATCTCAAAAAATAAAAATTTACAGACAAAATTTCATTCTCAAAAAATAAGTCAAAAATAATATTGTACCTATATCATAAATATCATATTGAAAAGAACAGAGTAAATTTGTGTGTATTAATAAAGAATGCATATGGTATTTCTTTTTGGAGTAATGATGACATTCTAAATTGATGGTGGTGATGAATGCCCAACTCTATGAATATACTAAAAGTCATTAGAGTGTGCATTTTAAATGAATGAACTATACAGTGTATGAATTTCATCTATTATTTTTTATTTGTGTGGTGCTAGGGATCAAACCCAGGGCCTTAAACATGGTAGGCAAGAGCTCTACCACTGAACTACACCTCTAGACCTCTTGAGTTTTTTCAATACACACACATGTGCGCACACATAGATAAATAGAAGAGTTTAGAAACAGTGGCCCAAAAGTCTAATGTGGTGCATCATTGGTTTTTCTCTTTTCCTCCACCACTGGTTTTTATAACGTTTTATTGGAGAAGGGCCACACTCATTACATATCATCTATGGCTGTTTTCACATTACAATAGACCCCAGATATTAACAATATCTTTAAGTCATATAATCGAATAAAAAAAAATACTACAGGTTAGTAAGCAGTATATCGTTTATGTTTAAAAGCTGTACACAATATGACACAATTTTTATGAGTTCATGTAATAGTAGTAAGAAATGATTCAGAAGTAGAAGTATCAAATCAAGCTGATACTCATGGTTACTTCTAGGTAGAGATGGACAGACAAGGATTGGGGCTGGTCATAGAGGAACTGGGGTTTATTGTATTTATGTTAAGGGCACTCTAGGTGGAAACAAAAAAATGTTAACTCTCCTCTTAGTCTTAATTTTCCTAAGTACTGCCAGAATCTTAAAGTCCTAATCCACCTTTTGGTTTTTCCAGATCTTTTTCCTAGTATTCTGCTTATATTTCCCCTTTGTTAACTTCAGAACTGAGGTTTTCAAGTTGTAAGGCGAAATGATGTGCAAGTCAACTACAAAGTGGGCATAGGCCAGCAAATTTCTAGGTCCTGTTGACAATCAACTATATCAGGAATATAATTCCCGTTTCTGGGGGCATGTGACTATTCCTAGTCTCAGGTTTAGCCTCTTTTGCAATTCGTCCATGCCCACAGACTTTACATTAATAGTCACATAATTTATCAAATCTTCGTGAAAGCCATGAGTTTTCTGAAACAACAAAATATGAAATTTAATTTCCAACTATGTATATTTATTTATACAGAAGTAGGTCACAGAAATTGGTCTTGTAGGTTTTTTAGAAACTTACAAGTTCTAGAAAAGGCAAATGTTCTAAAATAATAACAGAAAAGTATCCAAAATAAAAAGATAAAGTCAAAGTCTAAGGTAGCATCAGGGTCAAGAAGTTGGGAGCAAGCTGTGCTACGTCTCTGCTTGAGCAACTACCAACTGGTAGCATGCAATTCTGCAATAGTAAATACCACAATTATTTCTGCTTCTAAAACAAAAGTAACCCAGAAGGGTTACTTACTTGAAATAACCTGGGAAAACCTGGCTATATCTAAAAGCAATATATGAGGCGGGTAAGGATCATTCACCAAATTCATTTCTTAAACAATGTGGTTTTAAAGTATTTTGTTTATAAAATCTTCATAAAGGAGAGCAAAGTGTTGAGTATTAACAAAAGAGAAGCACTAAAAATTACACACCTCACATATGTATATACACACACACACACACAAATTTTAAATTAAACATGATTTCATTTTAAATTGCTCCTTGGGAAAAAGGTTTGCTTCTAGCAAACTCACCTCCGTGTTCTAGAAATACTCGAACACATCTTTCCTTTCCTCTTGCTGCAGAGAAATGAAGCAGGGTCCAGCCATTAGCATCTCGGCCATTTGGAGAATAGCCTTGTTCTAACATTTTTCGTACGGTGTGAACATCGCCAGCGGCCACTGCAGCCTGAATCTGCAATTCTTCCTGAAGTTCAGGATTCCTTCGACAGTGGTGGTGTAACATCCTAGCTGAGTCCACTTTTTACCAAGGTTTCATTAGGTCACAGGGATCAGCCTTTCAGAGAAGGTAGAATATATAAATTTAGAAGTGGCTCCTGATACTGTGTCCATCAAATATTAAAAAACTGTCCATTTGCTAAATCAGTAAACTTAAGTAATCTGTTCATAGTACTGGTTAACATGTATCTGTTAAGACCAAAATTATAAATTATTTCTAAGGGAAAGCCAGGCACAAAACCCCTGAACTCCTGAGCAGAAAACTTCTTCTGCAGTTTTTTGAATACTCAAAACAAAAAACTTATGAACATAAAGCTACATTTTATGTTAAATGGGAGGTAAAATCAAGTAGCTAACAAATGGGCAACAGTCGTGGGGTCAGATTATTACCTGTTCTAACTTACATGGTACACCATGGAGATTTAAATTATAAACTAGCCAAGGATGATGATCACAGATCAGACTTAACTGGAGTATCAAATGGACAATTCATACACCATGAATACTAAAGACATTTAATTACGAAGGGCAGAAAAGGAAAAAAAGAAAGAAAGAAAGAAATCCTGTTTGCTTAGGGCTAAGGCTGTAGTTCAGTAGCCGAGTGCTAACACATGAGGCCCTGGGTTTGATTCCAGCTGACGCAGACACACCTGTAGGCTGATTGTCTAAAGCAGTTCAACAACATTTTTTAGCCCAATGTTTTATTTTTAGTCCAAGGTGTGAAGGCTGGAGGAACAAGATGTGGGATGAGTTAAGTGAATGAGAGTAAAATGTTTGAATTACATTCACCTTTCATCTATTTCCCTTTCTTCCTTCCTTTTTCTTTTCTTTTTTGGTACCGGGAATCAAACTCAGGACCTTGTGCTTGCTAGGCAGGCACTCTGAGCTATATCCCTGGCCTATTTCTGTTTCTATCAGTGTTTTTTGCTTTGATATATGCTTTACTAATCCTCTACCTACCATATCCTCTAACAAAGTAGCAAGAGCATGTATTTCAAAACTCCAAGAATCTAAACAACCTGTTAATAAACCTTCTGAAAAATTATTTTAAAGGAAAAACCCGGGAATTCCCATAATCTCTGCAAGGTCACAAAAGAAGTGTATACACATACTGAAACCCAATATAAAATGAGATCTCCAGCCGAGCATATAGCTCAGTGGCATTAGCGCCTGCCTGGCAAGTGCAAGATCCTGAGTTTGATCCTCAGTACAAAAAAAAAAAAAGATCTCTTCATACAATAGGAAAATCCCACAATGAAATGATGAGAGGTTATATCTTATATATGTATATACAAAAACATTTTTAGTGTGTTTTGAAACTCTTAAGTACACACAGGGACCTAAACTAACAAGCGTCTAGGAAGACATTCAAAGTGGGCTAATCTGAAAGAACAAATCAGACCCATGCCTTAATTAGTAGCTTCTATTTCTAAAAATAAAAAATTCTGTGATAGAGCCCTTTGCAGACATTTTGTTCTCATATGTAGGTTAGACATATCAGGATAATCTTGCTATCAACAGTAATTTACTATGTAAAACTCATTACCAACTGTCCATTTGTATTCAGATAAACTAAACCTAACTCAGGTTGAACTGCTACAGCGCCAAAGTATACGATGAGGTTTTATACCTAGAAAATAATGTCACTGCAAGGTAAGTACTACTACTAAATGATGTGATTTAAAAATGTCGTGCTACTGGTAATAGCTATGTTGTCAGAGAAAATTGGGAAATGAGCAATTTCTTTTCTTTTTGGTGCCAGAAATTGAACTAAAGACCTCGTGCTTGTGCCACTGTGCTAAATCCCTGGCCCCTGGAAATGAGCAGTTTCTTGATAATTTGTTCTCTTAATAAACAAGATTTTCTTCTGTCTCTTCATTTAATTACAACCCTGAAATTCAGTCTCTTATCTTACAGATTTTAAGAAAAAAATCCTTTCAGGATAGGTTTTTGCTTATTTTCTCTCAGTAATATAAAATAAAATGCTGAAGATCATCAGCAAGAATTAATTGAAACTGTTACTATATGATCAAAACAATCACCTCTAACAATGTTTTAATGTTTAACAATGTTTTGGAATGGTTATTTTAAAGGTCTATCATAGAAGAAAAAGATGGAAATAATATCAAAACAAATCTGTATTTTCTTTCAGCAAGTGCTATAGTTAGTATTTATTAACTGCTTTTTTTTTATTCACAATTTTTACATTTTTATTTATTTATTTTTTGGGGGGTGCAGAAATTGAAGCTAGGGCCTTGCTAATTATGTGTTCTACCACTGAGCCACACCCCCCTACATTAGTTGATTTAAAGGAAAAAATAAAAACTAAACGGGTTTTCCCTCAAAACAGCACAGATGACGGATGACCCTGAGTCACCTTACCTTACAGAAGAATGTCCCTTCTCCTGGGATATGGACTGCCTAACAACCATTGTGCACATACAACATCATGGGGAGGGGATTCTGGGTGTGTACAGGCTGCAGGGCCAAAGAGATTTTTAACCTAAAAATAAATCAAATAACAATCAGGAAAAAGGCCTAAACATAACCAAGAATCATAGCTGCCTACAAAGTCTACTTTTTGATGAATTTAAATTTTAGCACTTTATAATAAATCTACAAAAAGAACTCAGATAAATTCTTAGAGAAAATGATCTTACTATAGTACCTTCCAAGGTGATTTCAAAATTTTTTTTTCAGAATTCCACCTCCCCACCACCATGCAGTTTTTTGAAAAATAGTAAAGAAAATAAATCACACATTTGGAATTTAGAAACTATTCTTTTTCTTCTCTTGACAATGTATCTTCAGATTTACTTCATTCAAATTACTTTTTGGCAGACACCATCAATTACCTACTCTTTCTAAACAGGACTAAAAGAATATATATGCAGTGAGTATTGGACAGGGTCAAAATGGAATCTACGGAATCTACAGGAGATTGTATCTTTAAATGTTGGTTCTTCATATGCTTGAAAGGCATGAAGTCTACAATGTTGAAACTGCTGTCTTTCGTGCATTCACCCAACTAGGTAAAACATTTATAATAGTTTTGCAGGTTCTACGTAAGAATTCTGAAAAGACTCACCCTACAACTAAAAGGGATCATTCTCCATGTCAAATGAATCCTAGCTCCACAAATTCCATCAAGGTTAAGGACACAGAAAGACCTCCACGCATCACAACAGAACCACTCCAAGAATTACTACTGGGAGGACTGCCACTCCTTTCCCCGGTGGTGAGGTGCCAAGCCCCATATGACTTAAACCTTTAGACAGGGAAAGGACAAGCCATCTGGCAACTTGTCACACTGCAGAAAACTAAGTAGCAGTTATAGATGCTGCAGGCCGCACCCAACAATTTTTCAACCGATCTAAATTAGTACAATCCACTTCTACCTTTTGCTTTTTTCACATCCCATTTTTCCTTTCAAACTTCTCCAAGGAAGGCAGAAACTGTCAACTTGCACTTGGAAATAAAACTTGATATAAAACACTACCTACTATTTTTAAATAAATGAAGTAGACATCATTAGAGTAACTCCTACAAGGCCAAGTGAAAACAATGTAGAGCAAAGAGGCCTGACGGAAAAGGCTGATTTAAAAACTGGGCCTGGAGCATCTTATAGTACAGAAAGAAAAAAAAAAAAAACGTGCAAAGAAAATCCTTTGGAGTACATTCAAGGGATAAAGGAACCAACTGAAAGAGCTTTCAACAGCCAAAGATGAACAATTGGAACAAAGAAATACTTCAAATAGTTTGGACTGTAACCCAAAGTACAAAATAAATATAATTGAGTCTATATTGACATAAATAATTGATTGAATAAATAAAGGAGGAAGAAACAAACATTCTTATAACGATTCCAAATAATCTGTACAGCTCTTCTTGAGAAGATTACATATACTAACATAAGATGCTAATAGGAGAAACTGGCTATGGAATGTGTAGGAATTCTGTATGACTGCTGCGGTTTTACTGAATGCTAAAACAAAACCTGTTTTTAAAATGCATGTCAGTTTTTCCAATGACGAGCCTCACATTTTTTCACGTACGACCAGCAATGACTTCTTCGCACGAGCACCATGTACATGCTGAGAATGAACAGCACCAGACACCTCACTTCAAAAAGTATCTTCAATACCCCCAGCTTCCCAAGAGAAATGGAAATGACCCAGCGCTGGGTCAAGCCTGGGAGACTCTCTGTGGCTTCTGCTGGCCTCCCAGTGCCCATCGTCACTTCCATAGGAGGTGGCTGGGCATGACAGGGAGAATGTGAGAGCTAAGCATTGAAGAAAATATAAATAGTATTTATTAGTAATATCAGGAAAAGGCTTAAAAGATGATTTAAAAGATGACGTGACTATATTATTTCTTTCCATAAGAGAGATGCTGAAAGTAACAACTAGTCATAATTTCACGTAGCTACTTCACTCAGACAAATCAATGTCCACGAATACCTGCCATATTCCCAGCATAATGCCAGGCCTTGGCCATAGGTATCAGTTCTAGGTAGCATTTAAATAAAGAATTCTGCATATATAATTTTTTTTAAATTCTGGAAATTTCAGGTTTTTCTCCTTTCTGATAATAATAAGCAGTATAAATCATAACAGATTTAAATAAAAAAGTATTCCTTGCAAGTGTCTGTTACATCAATCTTTTACAAGGATAAACATGTACATACACATATCACGCACACCTGATCCCTGAGAGCTGTAGTATTATGAATTATGAAGGACAAAGATTTATCACCAAAACACCCCACTTAGCCAAAGCATCGGACAAGTACTTAGTTTCTTCCTAGTGTTGGAGCTGCACCTCACAGAGTACAGCTACTCATATATGTATAAATAAAAGAAAAAAAAAAAGACTACAGAACTTAAGAGCAAATAGAGTATCCATTGGTAAAGGTGCCTAATAAAAACTGAGGAAGACTACAGATGAGAATGGAAAAAAGCCTGTTTCCTCCAAGGAATACAAGTTTTAAAACTCTGATTGCTCATAGAAGTCACCTATAAAATAAATAGGGCAAAAGAAGCCATTTTCGAAATAATAGATATTAAGTATAAAGCTGTCTTAATAATGACTTATGGACTCAGGAACTAGTTACTCTAAGGGTACAATTTTTAAAAATTCCATTCTAGGTTTCACAATTAGAAAAAAGCATACAAACATGCAAGTCTTTAGAATTAAGTATCAAAATGAACCATTTCCCCATTGTGTATCATTTTTATGAGGTCTTATTGCTAAATATTACTACTGTGTTGACATTTTGCTAATTCATCTTTTCCATTCTATCTAGGATCGAAAGAACAGCCTAGACTTCTGAGCTTTATAAACTAGAAATTTAAGATAAATTACTACCTAATTTCTACATGGAGGCCAAGTGAACTTCATTTAGTTAGAAACACAGTTCTTGCTTCACACAGTTAAAAGAAAAATCTATACTGACAGAATAACATATAAACACACCCGTATAACAAAGTAAGTCTAAGATCTGTCCAAAACTACATGACCTTCACCAAATTTGACCATATTTTTCCAATTTCTCTTGGCATAAATGACTAACTAATGGTTTTTTTGCAGACTTTATATATTCACCGCAATGTCTTTTGACTAAGTGATACAAAGTACAACTACCGTGCTTTCTGATTTCACACAAACTACGAACAAGATAACAGCTTGCTACTCAAAAAGAAATAAGCATTTTGTTGCAGAGTAAACAAAGATACAGTCTGGTAAGGAAATAACTTCAGCAACTCTGAGAATACTGGCTCTGAGAAAAATAAATCTACCAATGGCTCACAGACTTAAGAGGGAAGATGGATGCAGAAACACTGCAAGTCCAATCAAAATACACAACATGGCTGAGATGCATGGTGATGAGCTCTACTTATATGATCAAGAGCCTGGAACCCAAAATAAAGCATAAGTGTTATTTTAGTATCGCTCAACATAGCATAGTGTTTATGTTCCTGAACAAGTAAGGGTATCATATTTCCTGCACCAAATAACTAAAGGATTTATCATCACATACAACTTTCACTCACATGAGTTCCAGCAGAAAATCCAATAACTTTCATGAAATGCAGATTTAGACAATAGAAAAATTTAGAATTCATTTATCCAAACTTGACTCAAAGCTTAAATCACAAACACAAATGATATGGCTTGTCAACATTATTCTATGAACCCATGTAAGCCAATACAGTCTTGGCAGCCTACGTATCAGTGCCTATAAAGAAAGAAGACAAACATTGTAATTAGGGGCTATGCTCAACTGAGAATGAAATTAAAGGCTGAAAGTCCAGGATCAGATGTAACAGAAATTCTCCATGACTTTAAACTTTTAGATATAATGTGTATCTCTAGATACAATGTGAACGAAAGTTAAATGTGAATAAAATAAAGGTATCATAATGTTAAATTGTTAATATAAACTACTAGCCATGGTATCCTACAGATCCATTAATAGTTTAATTAAAATCGATTATTCTCCCTACATAATTATAAATCTAGATTTGTTTATCACAAAAATCAAAATGATGTAACTGGCAATAGAATGAACACAAAGTTGACTGCCAGACTGAGAAATATAAAATATCTAACCGGCCATGTTAGTAAATTAAATATCTTAAATATTTGGTATAACCTAGACCAAACACTCTCAATCATGCTAATATTAGAAATATAACAGGAGTGGACAATTTATATAAATTGCCTAATCTTAGAAAAACTATTAAAAGATGAACAGATATATGTATTATTTAAGCAATGAGAATGAACTGGCCAGAAACCAAAGAAAAAGCAATATTCACTTTTTACAAGTCTTATTTGTTAGTGACAGACCTCCTGATCATCTCAGGTGAAAACACCCCCCTCAGATTTGAAAATATCCTTCAGTTAAATTTAAAGCAGAAAAAAATACATATTTCATTTTGACCTTTAAAACATACCTCAAATATTTTAGCAGTTTTTAAAGTTCTAAAACTATCATTAGGCATCCCTTGGTAACTTTCATATTTAAAAAATAGAAACTGGCATTTAATTTTATAAATTTCTGCCTAGCTTTTATGGAAATGGTCAACTGTCCTTGATTCCTATTTGCATACAAAAGGATGCCCTAAATTTTCACTGTGGAATAGTCACTGGTAGATACTGATTCTAAATCCCACTCAGAATACACTCCCCTTTAGGGTCCAGTTCTAGGTCTCAAAAATATGCAAACCCTCAGATTCCCTCAGAAAGATCTTTAGCTATGTCAGGAGAATTAGCAGAACCAGCAAAGATATTTATTTCTGCAAAAGGAAAAAACTCCAGTGAAACAGGGTAAATAAAAAATCTATAGGGAGTCTATTAGAGAAGGGGGTGGGGTGGTGGTGGAGGAAAAGGAATTATCAAGAACACTGTATGCATATACAAATATGCCAAATGAAACTTATTATTCTGTATAAACAATATGCACTAGTTAAAAAAAAAACCTCTATTTTAAGTATTTCTTTGAATCAAAAATCCTATCCAATCTCAGACATTAAAATAACTGTGAGGTTAACAAGTCACTTTATATCCTTGTTAGTTGGTATTAGAAAAGTCATTTACTTGGCTGATTTCTGAATTAACTCTTGTATAATTGCTGTGCTCATATTCACTCTTCAGAAATCACATTAACTTACCTCCAGTACATTTTCAAAGGCAGCAACAAAACAGGTAGCAGAAATGTGATCACATGAATTAGATGCTTAAATTTTAATCTAGCAAGTTTTCAGTAAGGGTTCTGAGATGAGAACACTTACTGATGAAAAGCACCAAAATTAAGCCCCATATATCTAAATACATCAAAACATTCCTTTGTTTTTAAATTTCTGTCAAAAGATTATTAACAAGACAATGTTCAACATTTTTTTCCCCCCAGTACTGGGGCTGAATTCAGTCTTCACACTGAACCACATCCCCAGTCTTGTTTATTTTGAGACAGGGGCTCCTTAAACTGCCCAGGCTAAGCTCAAACTTTGAATCTTGCTACCTCAACGTCCCAGAGTGCTGAAGATTACAGCCATGTGTCACCACATCAAGCTTTAAAAAAAAAAACTGTCTGTAATACCTGAGGTGTAACAAATATTATTTATCTCTTTGTAATAATTTCAGGGTATATCAGCATTTGTCACATACAAAAGCCCAAAGAATTAATTATACATAAGTGCTTCAGGGGCTGATATTGCTTTCATTCTGTTCACACTCTTAGAAAGTAAACAAATTAAGTTTTTACTTCAAGCCATACATTTATCTTCACCTACCAAACCATTGTCAATTAGGTTACCCAAAAGATTTTCTTATAAAGGTAGCGAAAAGGTGATAGCAGAAGTAAGGAGAAAACCAGTAAATTGTGGTTTAATTAAAAAGCAGAGTCATTCAGAATTAACAAGCAATTAACACGGAATTGAGGAATTCCTGTGAGAGTAAGGAAGGTGGGGGAGCTATAAAAAGGTCTCAAAGTCTCAGAGCAGAGTACATGACACAGTGTATTAAATGATAAAACACTGAAACATATTAAACAGAGAAAAATGAGAAAAACTGGTTCTGGAGTAGAGACGTTATTAAAATATTAAGGATCAGGCAAGGGTAGTGTTTTTGTTTTTGCTACAAAACCAGGGTCCAGAAAAGGTTGCATTCCCAAGCAACCACCCTGAAAATAAAGCACTGCTTAACGAGGTAAGGGCCAAGAATAAACAATGGGGGAGGGGACGGCTGGCTCATTACCTTGAAAGAGGATGCTGGTCAGAGGCACTGGGCTTGCTGCTTCGCTGGTGGGTGGGCAGACCCCTTGTCTGCTCTCGAGTGTCCTCCAGCCAGCGCAACCCTGGAAAATAGAAACCACTGAGCGATGCCGTGTACAGGCCGGGAGAAGAAGGTTCTGAGGCTGGGGGAACGAAGCAAAGAACTGGAGGGTGGCAAGGGCAGGTGAGACACAAGCAGTGATTCTCCTCCCTCTCGCCCCTCCGCGCTGCCCTCTCTCCCTCTGGGGAGGTAACTGACTTTACCTGTGTCCTCAGCTGCTGCTCCTCTTCCTCCTTTCAGTCTCCTCCACACTCACCAACTTCTCCATTGAAGAAACACTCCGGGCAGGGCCAGAGTCGGGTGTTCTCGATCCTCCTCGCTGCCTCACGGCCCCAACCGGGAGAGCATCCAGACAGTCGAGCAGGCAAAGGTGGCGGTCCCGGCTGCCAGGCAGCCTCGGGGCAGGGGTGCAGGGAGGAAGTCCCGGCTCGGGTTGGGGGGGGCAGTCCCGGTCCAGGGGCTCCGAGCAGGGGACTGCGGCGCTCCAGGCCGGAGGCTTCCAGGTAGGGAGGGACTCAGGAGGTCTCCGGACAGCGAGGTCCCAGCTCCTACAGGGTCCGAAGTGCCAGGAGCTAGGTCTCGGGACAGGGGTCTTTCGGGATGCACTTTGCACTGGGCCACCCCCGCCCCCTCCCTCCAGCACTTTGGGGTCACTGGGATGGGACCAAGCCCTCCGCAACCAATCAGCGGCCGCACTGAAGCCTAAGACCTGAGCCGTAAACCAGGTCCGGAGTGGGTGGGGGTGGGAGGTGAGGGCGACTTGGTTGGTTGGTTGCTTCCTTCTCTCCTCCTTATCCCAGCAGCCCCCGCCCTCTGCCTGCCGTAAAGCTGCCTGAGAATTCGCGACAGTTAGGGGAGGCGTGTCGTTCTGGGCTGGGACTCGGCTCCGATTGGCCTCATTCACTTCCCCCTCAGCTTCCCCGAGGTGGCTTTCGAGGCTCCGCCCCCTAATGGAGGGACTCTAAGAGGTTGCTAAGAGACACTGTACGCCGAGGGGGCCTCTGCGCATGCGGAAGAAGAGGACCGCTTTCTTTTTCTACCCCTCCGTGAACTACGGTGGCTCAGAGGGGGCAGATGTGATCCGGAATCGGGGTGCCAAGGCAGGTCGG
>RJWT010010132.1:0-24477 GCA_004365215.1 Cuniculus paca | reverse complement strand
AGAGAAAGGAGTTGCTTAATTTCACTTAAACCTACGCTTACAAAACTTGGTTAGTTGTAGAACTTTTTATTCAAGGAATGTCTATGAACAGGAGAGGTGTGGTGGTGAATGTTTAACAACCAGTTCTTGGAGAAGGGAGAGCAATTAAATCACAGCATTTGTCAGTTTCCATGGTATAAATCCTTCCACAGTGGCCAATTTCAAACTGCCAGTGTGACATCCCCCGGCCACTTCCTCAGTCCTCACTCCTGTACAAGCCCATTTTAAAGATGAACAAATCTGAGGCCCACATAACTAAGAGAGGTAATCACACTGCCCAAATTACACAGTTGCTCCACTTTACTGGCATTTAAACTCTAATTTCTAAATTCAATGATGACTCCACTCTAACATAAACATTTAACTAAATGAAAAGGAAACAGTATGTGACTTACATATGACATATTTTACCTGTTTAGCTCCTCTGCCTAGAGACAGATTCAACTGAGTAGTATGTCTACATGACTAATATTTCCTAAGAGTGATAAGGAACTCTGGTTTATTTGTTTGAAATGTCTTCAACCCTATTGTCGAGGCAGTGTGACAACCTAAAATGGCATTATAAAGCCAATCTTAAGATTGCTTGAATCTTAGTCTCAAACTAGAGGTAACAGAGGTAACCTTACTTAGAAATGAAGAAAAGGTAATTTTCATTTGTCTTTTTGTTTTCATTATTCAGACTTTTCCTCCCAAATCATAATTCATCTTATATTTTTTCATTTGTCTCATCATATCTTCAAAAGATAATGATTTGTTGAGATATAGGTTTTAAAACAGAATTTTTACTATTTCTACACATTTATATAAATAAATGTAATTTTGTTTACAGAAAGTGATGCCACTTTCTTAGGTTCAAAACGAGCATGTAAGTTTGACTGTCAGCATCCTTTGAGTGTCTTTATCCTTTGTGACAGAGAGGCCTCTGTGAAATTTTCTGTAAATGGATTTATCATATAAATCTCAGGTACTTTCCTAGCCAGCTTCCGCTGATCTCAGACAAGTCTCTTAATCACTTATAACCTTGATTTCTTTATTCACAAAAAAGAATAGGATAAGAGTAGTCTATATTTCAGAGGGTAAAATACAGAGATTTTGAGAACTGATCATTAAGTTTGTGTATTTTATCCTAACTTTTGGCCATTTTACAGCATTTTGATTCTTTCACCAAAAACTTGATGAGAAAAAGAGCTAGGGTTAAAATCTGTTTTCTTCTTTTTTCTTTTTTGTTTTCTGTGAATTATCTGTGGATATAAAATATTCTGCTTCTCATCATATGTCATTAGGAATATGTACCCAGATTTGACACTGGAGAGTTGATATCTTATAAATACAATAATGGATTCAGGTTGCCACTATCATTACTTAATGAGCAGCATCAATAAAAGGATAGTCTTAAAAACAGAGATCTTACAAAAGTCAATAAGCCACAGGTAGAAGATGAAAAGAAAAAGAGCTTAATGGAAAGTGCATGGAATTAGAGGGAGGATGGAGCTCCCTGCTGGTCGGGATACTTTGCTGGGTGCCTCCGGTTGGTCGGTGCTCTCCTTACACCTCAGGTAATAACTAACACTAATGTTCTTCTGAGCCCCTCCCTGCAGCGAAGCAGCTTTGATTTTTATGCAATCATGCAAACTTCCAATTGTTTAACTTGGAATTTCACTCAGTCACCTAGTTTCTATCTGGTTGCAAAGTGATTGGTTCCTTTGACAGTGCACATATATAATTCAGTAAGAAAATTTCTTGATAGTTATGGAAAAATTCTGAACAGAACAGGTAACCATAGGTGCAAATGAGTCCTCCAAGGATTGGTATCCTGTGGTATATGTTCACAGATCTTTCCAAGTTTATTCAAATCAGATCATCAAGCAGCTTGTGAGTGTAATTACTTTATAAGAGAGGTTCAGATGGAAATTCTGAAAATGATGTTATATGAAGAAGCAAAAATGTAACTAATAAATAGCACTTTGAATGTCATTTTACTGAGTTCAATATTTTTCTCCAGTTTTCTCATTTACTCCCACAATAACTCCTATAAAATGTATTATTCCTATTTTATGGGTAAAAAAGGTAAGATTTCAAGAATTTGACCTTTTTAGGTCAGTGCAAGTCTGTCAGGGAAGACTCTGGGGTTTAAAAACTAAATTCTGTACACCTTCCACCATACCACGTTAATTCTCAGACATGAATTTGACTTTTGTTCCTAGTAGTCCATTAGTTATTGATGTCAGCCAGTCTCCCAATTCTGGAAAATCAGTAAAGGTCAAGTAAATATGCTGTCTCTGCATATTTACATCGAGTTTTGAACCATAAATGCAGGGGTAATTAGTCCGGAGAGCAGAAAGAGCTCCCTTTATAATTGGACATACAAAATGCAAATCCTAGCCAGGTGTGGTGACTCATGCTTGTAATCCAAGCACTCAGGAGGCTGAGGCAGGAAGATCACTGTGAGTTTGAGGCAGCCTGGGCTACATAATAAGTTCAAGGGGGTTTGAACTACGTAGCGAGACTGTCTCAAAAAGAAAACAAAAAATTTTTTAATCAAAAATAATATTCAAGGGACTGGGAATTTAGCTAAGCGGCATAAGCGCCTACCTGGCAAGTGTGAGGTCGTGAGTTCAATCCCCCAGTACAAAAAAAAAAAAAAATTCAAATCTGGTTTCAATGCTTACTTCAGTAAGTTACTTAACATTTTAAAATCTCAACTTTCTCAGCTGTACAATGGCAATAGTGCTGACATTCCAATGTTGTCGTGAAGATTATGTGGCTATTGGTATAAGTTTACCAAAGGTAATTACTTGGTTATAAGTAATTACTTACTAATTACTAATCATTAGTCATCTTGCCTTTTAATTGCAGCATTAATAGTCTAAAATTAAAGTTTCTTTCTTCAACTCAAAGCACACACTGAATGTTCACATCAGGTCTATCACATGAGGCTTAACTGTTCCCTCTGTCTGCAGAATCCAAAGGCCACCCCGAGCCACCAACTTAATTATATCCAGGATGCGCACCCGAGGTGAAAAGCCTCCTCGTACTGTTTTTCAATCATCATCCCTCAGACTGAGCTGGATGAGGGGAACTAAAACTTGCAATTAAAAGTCTCAAGTTTAGAAATACATTCCATTTCCCAAGTCCCCAAATGGCAAAGGTTAAGTGAATTATGTGTAGATAATTCACCAAGGTCCCATGGGAGAATCCTGCTCACTTCAGAATGCTGGCCATTTCAGTCTTGTGTTTTCCTTCACCAATGATATATGTTAGTAGTGGCGCTGCCAGTGTAAACATCAAGAAAACCAGAAACATTACAGATGGGGCAATTTTTGTAAACATAAACCTAAATATGTTTTCTAGGGGGAAGTCATATGATTAGCACATTCAGTGTTTCTGTAACACCAAAGGCTATTTACTCTAGCTATTTTCAAGAATAATTGTGAGTAAATTTGCACTCACCTCATATTAAAAAAAATATTTGAGCTCTTTACTGTGTTGCTTGGCCACTTAAATTGGACTGCATCGCTGGGAATCTTACTGTGTGAGACCATAATGGGACCCACAACTCTCCTCCAGGCTGAATTAGAACCACCCATTACACCTCAAGTTGTGTGGTAACACCTCCACAGTGTTTCCAATTAACTTTGTAAGTTTTTAATCAGTGACAAATGCATCTTTGTAAATTCAATTTACCTTTTACTGCAACGCCATAAACCGTCTTGCAGCATTCCGGTACACTGTGAACATTTTACTTGCTACTGACATAAGACAGCTGTTGGACCTACAACAAAGGCTAAGCTTTATGAGTTACCTGAATTAGGATGTAGGTGAAGTAATTAAACCCCAAAGAGAAAGAGGGAGGAAAGAGATAGCCCTTCACGGTCCACACACTGGTAGGCAGGCAGGAACTCCTGAAGCAACTCTGAAGATTAAAACCCCAAGACTCCCTTCTGGTGAAAACTGGCAATATGTTGAAAGAGGGATATAAGTGAAAAGGTCAGACATTTTATTAATAAATCCATACAGCTATTTGTTTTTTCTTTTTAATCAGATTCAAATGCAGCCTGTTAAAGAGCCATGGGTGATGAGATCATAAATCTCAATGACCTTGAAGATGACGAAGGAAATGCTGCTCTGTAAAGTGATCATCATGCTGCCAGGTCCATCATTTACACATTTTTACAGGTGCAAGGAAAAGGTTTAATTTCAAATCACTTGCATGAAACACTCAGAATAAAATATTACTTTATAAGACTTAAAGATAGTAAAGTAAATGAACTCATCATACTAGTTGAAGGTCTATTTTTATTTTCGTTTCATCTTTTCTCCTAAAATAAGAAAACAGCAAAAAGACAAGGGAAAAGTGTAATACAAGTGTTTGACCTCACTATAATTACTCTAGGATTCCAGCTTAGATTTCGTTTTGCTTGCTTATTACTAATGACATATTATTAACTCATTGCCTCTTGTCACAAATTACTAGCTAATTATAAGTAATATGGTTATGAGATGTGTCTTTTGTTATACATTTAATCAAAAGTCTGCATTCTTACATAGGTAGCAAATTTATGAATGACATTTATGATTTTTCCCTAAAATATTGAGAAATTCTTTTGTTTTATTTTCAGATTTATCACTCAACCATGAGACATTTGACTTTCAAGATGTAGAACTGAGTTCTGCTATTATCACACTGAAAATATTATAAATGTAATTTGTCAAGAATTTTTGGACCCTGACATATTCTAGTTCACTAATTCATTCATTAAGCATATTAAGTACCTAATATCTGCCAAAAATAAATATTGGATAAAGGTATGACTTCCTCTCCTGAAGACCAAATATTATACATGAAAAAAATTGCAGATTTATATTTACTTATTATTTATTTCAGACCTTTATTTGGACTTCATGTGTTTTTAAAAATCATCCATGACCTAAAACTTTTCATTGACTCTGTACATCGTTACCATTTCTAAACCATAGACTTGGCTTTCACTGACCTTTTCTGAAGGGCATACTCTGAATATTGTTTTGATTCTTCTGTATGTATCATAGATGCTTTTGATAGCTTATGAGTTCCTTATAATAAATATACAAACTAGTCAAAATGCAGTTTTGATTTCATTATAGAATTTTTCTCTATTCTTTACTACATGTATTAAGGGAAGAAGAAAATGCTTGACAGGTTCCTACCGTGCATAGCTACTTTAGAATGTAGGAATTAGATATGGAAAGCACCCCTTTAAATTACTCTAAACTGATCATCAGTTTCTCACCATTTTCCCTGGGTACTAAAAAAAATACAGCCAGATAAAGGAGAGGAGTTTTAAAAAGCAATGTTGATTATGTTCTCTATCCCGTGGTATGAGCTTCAGCCAGCAAAAGAAATACTCTGGTAACAGTCCTCTGACTTTGGGGACCAAAGGACTCTGAGCCCAGCTACCGTGAAAGAATTAGGGAGGCCTCCAAGTTGTTACTAAGCCTTCCCTTGTTCTACTCTTCTCCTAATCCTAATAAAACCAACCCGGAAATGTTTCCAAAGGACTGGAGACAGGGGTGGCCTCCCAGAACTTGGGAGCCCCTGGTTATTTTCCTAGATCTCATCCTATACCTCAGTAATTGGAGGCCAGAACATGCCTTAAACATGGGGCAAATCAGAAGTAAGAAACAAAGCTTCAAAGTCGTGCCACGATCGGGACTAAACTAGAGGTTCGAGGCTACCATGTACCAAGAACTTCAAATACCCAGGCATCAAGTGCATGATAACTACCCCACAGAAGGGATGAGAAAGCTGAGGTTCAGGGATTTGGCTGCAGTTAAAAACTTTGACTCCAGAACTAAAACTTATGCTTGCCTAGCTCCCCCCGCTACGGCCGGACCCCCACACCACCTCGCCTCTCAAGCGCCCAGGTGTCATACTATCTCTGCAGCCCAAATTCTTAGTCTATAAAAAATAAAGTGACTTACCCCTGTGGTTACAACACTTGCACTCCCAGAGTCCCGTCCTTCTGTGAAAAACAAAATACTCTATTTCAACACTTTGTTCTGTGCTCCTAGTTGGAGTGACTTTCCCCACCATTGGAAGCAGACGTTAGAACTAAAGATCCTCTCCCAAATCGCAGTCTGCCCTATTTTTTTGCAAAGTATGCCTCTCTTTTAGAAAAGTAGACTAATTTCTCTCCTATTGGATTGTTTCTATTTACACCGTCTTAGAGCCAAAACCACTTTACCATAATTTATGCTTAGTTTTTGAAACAAAAGGCTTCTAATGATGTCTCTTGCATAGGAGGGATTTTAAAGTATTGTATATGAAATCCAAACCATTTCTACTAAGATAAATCTAAAAGAAGTTTTGTATAGACTCTGTATTATTTAGTGATGTAAACTTTAGATCTTGAAGTAATTAATTAGGGATCGTTGGGAATTATCATTTTGGATCCTGGTCAGGGAACACTTTAAAAAATCAATGAACATCGGCTTCTTCAGTTTCTTCACACACACACACACACACACACACACACACACACACACACAAAGATTAACAACAAATTCCTTGGGTATCATCAAGCATTCTTCATATACTCACATCTGGTATTGTCTGCAACAGCTCAATCAATAGAGAAGAGTAATGTAATAATTATGGCAACGTTTTCTATGATTCCTCATTGTGGTAGCAGCAGCATTTCAACAATATTCAGAGAGACTATTTATGGTGCTTAAGGTAAGAGGTTTCTGCCATGTGTAGAATAACAAAATGCAGCAGATTTTAACTCCTACTTGGTAAAGACTTCATGAAAGTAGAGAAGCAGTTTGCACTTAGCTTATCCTGAAGCCATCAGACTTTCTATGCCAGACAATAGTCACAGCACATTGAGCCACAGGGCTTTTCGACAGATAAAATAACATTTGGTCACCATCAGTAAACAGGCGACTGGTTGTATAAAACATGGTATAGTCACACAATGGAAGATTATGCAACTGTTAAGATAAACAAAAATGAAGAAACTCTCTAAATGAAAAAAATCTCCAACATATTTTGATGAGTGGACAAGAAAAAATATAGGATAGTGTATACAGCAGACTTTTTGGTATGAAAGGAGGAAAATTAAGAATGTACACTTATTTTTACTTTCATGTGCATAGAGATTCTTATTGCAATGTCTAAAAGTAATTGCAATGTTTTTGTCTGGTTGTACATGTGGAAGGGCAGGGTATTAGACCAGATGGCAAACATGAATGAGTACAGATGTGTACATGTATGCATACATGTAATTTTTGAGCCATATGAGTGTACTACTTATTCAAAAAATTAAAAAGTTATTTAAGTGATATAACTATATCAACAGGAATTAGTTAAATTAATATGGTAAAATCATATAGTGGGATATTATTTGGTCATAAAATAGGATAAAGAAGCTCTTTATGTACTACTGAGACAGAAAGATCTCTCAGATGTATTTTATTGTATTAAAAGGAAATAAACATATGCAGAATAATGTCCTTAATATACTACCATTTTAATGGAAAGAAAAGGAATATCAATTTGTGTTTGCTTGTACTATTAATTATTTCTGAAAGGACTATAAAAAATGAGTAATGGCACTTGGTTCTATTAAGGGAAGAAACAATGAAATGTGGCTTGGGAGTAGAAGGGAGACTTTTGAATAGCCTTTTATTCTTTTTCCTTACCCACCTCAATGTGTTACCTTTCTGCAAAAATGAAATTCAAGCATTTAGTTTTTTAAACAGTATCTAATTGTAATTATTTTTTCTGAAGAAAAAAATAAGTCAATAACTTGATTTCAGAATTAGAGAAAGAAGCCAAGCCCTCTTGAAGTCGAACCTATGTAAGTCAAACCCTTTAAGAGATCTAACTTTTCAGTTTACTAAACTGGCTTTAATCCAGCCACTAATATCTCTTTTAGTTTTTTTCCTACACTAGTTTGACTGCAGTGTATCACACTGATCAAACTTAGCTTTACAAGATTAACTGGATTCATTTTTTCCCAGTCACATAAATGAATGTCATTCTCTCTCTCTCTCTCTCTCTGTCTTTCTCACTCTCTCTCTATTTCTCTCTCTCTCTCTCACCTCAACTCCCACTCTCCCACTCCAGGAAGGGAAGACTACATGGATTGGGACTGTGTAATTTAAATTTTACCTGGTTCATTATCACTTTCAAATAATTTATGCATTTTAAACAGCTGCTATTCTTCTCCTTGTGTGTCAATCATGCAAATTAGCACCACCTCAAAAAAAAAAACTAGTCTGTAATAAATCAATTTTTAAACTGAGTATTTCAACATGGTTATCTTTCTCTGTGCAGATCTTTACAGCTGTAAAGTATCCACACTTCCACATTGTAAGGGAAAGATCACAAGCTTACAGTTCAACACATTTAAGCTTTAATCTTATAGCACTTATAAACTACATGTTATTGGATAATTTATTTAACTCCCTTGAGCTTCAGTTTTCCTTATCTGTAAAATGGGAAAGGCTATTCACAAGAGGTCATGTGAATTAAATAAATAAGATAAGTTTAAGCACTGATTAGAATGCCAGAGTCTTGGTTTTCCTGAGACTCTCCTTTAACACTACAAGTCCTATGTCCTAGGAAAGCTCTCAGTCCCAGGCAAACTAGAATAATCATTTTATATATATATATGTATATATATATATATATACATAAATATATATATGTATATATATACATATATATATGTATATATATATATACGTATATATATATATCCAGCATTGAATATATATATATAATGCAGTATTCAGTGAAATAATTTTCAAAGGGAAATCTTAAGTGCACAGACTGGGGAAAGCAGTAGTGTCCACAACGCACTGCATTTGTAATTCTTCAGCAGGACTATTGAGGACACAAGAGTCCTCTCTGAAACCTTCAGACAGTAATAGCACAGGACAGGCAGGAAAAGGTAAGGGACTTGGCATGGGAGGCAAATGACCTGCCATGTGGCTGAGCTCTGTGCCACTGGCCCTCTGTGTCATCGTGAGTAAATGAGAAGTTTCGACCAACTCCTTCCATAAAATTCTACTTTAGGAATAGAGATCCCCCAAATGATGTGAGAAATTTCTGAACATCAGCAAAAGGAGAAGCAAAAGCTCAACAGCCTGGTTTTGAGAGCTCCTCCTGTAGGTGAACACGAATGCGAGGTTGGAATCGGATGAATTAGACCCACCCTTTCCCTGCCACAGTAGCCCAGAGTGATAGTTATTTTGCCTGCGAGAATCTCAGAAAACTCTTGCAAGAAGTGAATTATCAGTTGGGCCTGAAGGCTGAGTAAAATGTTACTAAGCATCTGAGTGACAGAGGGCCGAGGCCACAGTCCAAACAGATAGGGGAGTGCTAGTCCTCTTGAATGTACTGTGAGGGCTAGAGAGGTGGCAGGGTTTGATGAGAGCAGATAATAAATATTCTATTTTACTAGGCTCATGGCAATACCACCCAGGTTTCCAAGAGGGACAGAAAATGGCCGCTTTGGATAATGAGGAGGAAGAGGGGAGAAGACATGAGAACTGAAAGGGAAGCAGAAAAGCAGGGCCAGGAAACTGTTTCTTTGGAAAAGCCAGGAGATTTGAACATGTGAGTACATGACAAATTAACAGTAGCATGGGGGTGTGGGGGGATTGCTAAGGGAAAACAACTTTCTTTGGAAAGGAGCAAAGAAATTTACTTTTTCCACACTTTAGGTACAAGAAGAAAATAAAATTTCAGAGAAAATGAAAATACTATTGGTGGAATGTGGATTTGATGTTTTCAATCAACAGAGTAAACTAACATCCAACACTGCCTTCTTTTTTGGCTAATTTAATTATCACCTTAAGTCAGTGAGTTATCTTCATGTTTCTGAACTGAGAAAGGGGTGCTCAGTGAATGAGATGGGCAAATAATTTAATGCTCTGGTTAATCGAGGGTTTACTGAAGGTTTCAAAAGAAAAATGCTGCTGTGTTCCAACTCTGACTTTGAATTTTGTAAAAATGTATCAGCCCACTCTCTTCTCCCAGCAATCAAAATATAAAAGTGAGCTTTTCTAAAAAGTAAGATTTATTAATAAAATATTTTAATTAAAAACAGTTATGAAAAATAAAGTGTGAAGAGGAAAGATTCTCGCAAAGCCCATAACTCAAACACTAGTGTTTTGGGACCAGTATTTCTCTCTAGCTTTTTCTAGGCATTTTTTATGGTTTGGTATTAGGCAAATAATATATATCACAGTTCTGTGACTTTTTTAACCATAAAAACAAGAATTTTATCATATTACTGTAGACTATTATGAGTTTGCATACAACCCATCATATTAATATCTGCATTCCATGATGAGGCCATACCATAAATGACATAGTCACACCTCTATTTGGTTATCTGGATAGTTTTTAAGTTTTTTACTTTTATACATAATACACTCGTGTGCAACTGTGGACAAAAGGGGTTTTCTAATTTATTGAGAATAATTTGCTTAATCTCCCAGAAATGTTGTTTTTAAAGACTTTATTGAATGTAGTTCATGTGCTATATAACTTACCCATTTTATAGAATTCATGGTCTTTAGAATATTCAGATATGTACAACCATCACTGCAGTCAATTCTGAAACATTTTAATTATCCCAAAAAGAAACTCAGGACCCTTTAGCTATGATATCCCTGTCCCTCACCCAACATTTCCCTCCTACCAGCCCTAGACAATCAATAGTCTGTTTTCTGTCTCTAGAGATTTCCCTGTTCTGGATATTTCATATGAGTGGAACTATATAATGTGTGATCTTTTGTAATTGGCTTCTTTTGTTTAACAATGTCTTAAGGTGCATCCATATTGTAGCATGTAATAGCACATCATTCCTTTTTATAGCTAAATAATATGGCTTTATGGTATGGATATGCAACATTTTGCTTATCCATTTGTCAGTTAATGGACATTTGGGTTCTTTCCACACTTTGGCTCTTATGAATAATGGTGCTATAAACATTAGTGGAAATTTTCTATGTGTCCATATGTTTTCATTTCTCTTGAGTATATACCTAGAAAGGAACTGTTGGGTCATAGGGCTAGAAATATAATTCCTGTTCCAAAGAGCTTTGACAGTTTTAAGTTTCTTAATATGTTTCAGAAGTGTCTTGATTGAATTAGATTCTGACTGAGGATCTGGCTATTATTTAGCAGTCAGTTGGTTCTCTGGGAGCAATGACAGCTTGAAGTAAAAGTCTAGAATAGTGCTGTCCAAGGGAAATACAATGAGAATCAAATATGTAATTTTAAATCTTCTAGAAGCTACATTTTTAAAAAGTAATCAGACATAGGTGAAATTAATTTTATTAATTCATTGAATTTGATGTATCTAAAACATTACCTTTTCAACCTGTATGGGAATTTAATAAGATATTTCACATTCTATTTTTCTTCACATTCAGTTTCTGAAATCTCATTTTACACTTCAGTGTACCTCAATTGGAACTGGTCGCATGTGGCTAGTGAGTACTACATCGGAGAACACAGGTCCAAAAGTCTGACTGCCTAATCTTTAGAAGGTAGGAAGAATTTACTTGTTAAAACACATCCTCACATTTATTTCCCCTTCTTACCTTCCTCATTTTTTAACATGTAAAGATAAAACAGGGACAAAATTTTAGCCAAGTTTCCTCCTACATAGAAAATGGTTAACTAAGAACAATTACTTCCATATACTGTTTCATATTTCTTTCTGATAAATCAGAATGTATTTTTAAAATGAATATTAAAATATCTATTCTTTTACTGTAGTTAATTTGGGTGGACCCTGAAGATGCTTGTGTTTCTTGGATCTAGATGGTTGTGCTGAAGGCTAGATAGCAATGCCAACATCCCCAAAATTGGCAAACAAGGTCCATTATTGGACCATTACTGATGAAATAAATAGGAAAGGAGAACAGGCAAATAAATTTCAGTATGCTTATGCTGGTGAAAACCATGTTTTCCAATTTATTCTTCATACAACAAAAGATATTTGATCTGAGATCCTACATAATCCCAGGACACAACAATCCTTCTTTGTTGTATGGCAAGTACCTGCCATGCATAATTATTTTCCAAAAGTCTATCAGGTCAGAGATAAAGCAGAGAACGGGGAAAGAGTCCATGGTGACCTCAGGCAGATTTTTTTACTAGTGCGAATCAGTTGGATAGTTATTACCACCTGGCGCTGCTAATGAGTCTAGTCGGGAAAACAAAGCTGCCAAGCGTTCCACAGCAGACTGCCCTGCAGTCCAGGACTGGAGGAGTCTTTGGGGGTCTGTTGAGCACTGGAAATACGTTTTAAGGTGTTCTGCTGATTATAGATATCAAACTCCTTAGTTTGAAAGGAAATATGTTGCTTAGAAACCATTATCATTGTTGATTCATTTGTATTTCTAAAAACTATTTTCCTGTGTTCATAATAGAATGTTAGAAGCTTAAATATATCCTACTCAGTAAAACTATTTCTAATGTTCTTGAAGGAACTACTCCATTTCTTCCAAGAAAATATTTCCACTGCTAATTCAAATTATCTCTAAGCAACCTAAATTGACACAATGGCAGGATCATGCAGCGCAGGAAGTCCTGGATTAGAAGTGGAGCTCTAATATTTAGCAGCCTTGTGACCTGAAGCAAGTTATTTTTCTGTGCATAAGATCTGTCTCCTACTATTATCAGACAAAAGGAGGGAATAAGAGGAGAGAGGATAGGGGCTGTAAAGGAGGGTAATGAGGGGATATTATGAAAATACCACAATTAAACCTAATATTTGTAAAATCAACATGTACTAATAAAAATACCAAATATAAATAAATAAAAAGAACCCTTTCTTGAAAATAGGAATAATGGGAGTAAAAGTCAAATAAGATAATGGATGTGCAAAGCTTAGCAGAATGCCTGCCATTACTGTTTGGTTATGTTTCTTTTTGTCATTATACACACCTCACGCATTTCAAACTTTAACAGCATAAAGAATAGCAAACAAAAAGCCCAGGCAATAGCAAATCAAGCATCCATTATTATGTTACCCAGCTGCTATGCTGGATAAGAGAAAAGCATGGCCATCCCACAGATTGTGAGAACTTGGGAAAGAGGACAGGGTTGGTGGAAAGGAAAAGTAGTAGAAAATATTAATGTATTCTCCAAGAAACTTTACTAATTCAGCCTACAAATTGTTAACTAATTCAATTCCTATGTATGAATCACTAAATATATGCAAAACACTGTGCTGAGTCTTGGGGTTACAAAAATTAGATATGCTACCTGCCTTCAATAATCTTAGAACCCAGCAGAGTTGTCTGTATCATACATGTACTGCCTTACCTTGTCATTGGCTTGCTCAGCTGCCTCAGCCTGTCGTCTGTGAGCAGGCATACGCTCTTACTCACATTCGTACCCCTGTTCTTAGCGCAATGCCTGGATCCTAATAGTTACTCAATAAATGTTAGTGGAAGTGAATTTCTTAACATGAAGGAGGCAATCAATCATTTTTGGATTTCTAAAAGGAAAAGACACATGTGCACATGCCTGTAAATTTCTTGATGCTAAGAGAGGGAAGCTTTTGATATTAGGTTAGTACTATATCAAATGTCAATGTTAAATACCTTTTTTAAAATAAGAATTGCTCTGCAATATCAAAATGCATCTATCATGGTCTTATTTTTCAATAAGTTTCTTTAATTACACGTACATAAAATATACAAACATTGTACTGCATTATTGTATCTAATTAAAGGAAACAAATCAATGAAAATATGCTTTATGTAAATAGGCTATTTTTCTTGATGTTTGGAAAACCTGTTTCTAAATGAGATACTACAACAAGTCTTGGTTGAGTCATAAATGCTTCATGATTTGTTTCCCATTGAGATTAGCTTATCCTTCTATTAAAGCAAATTATAAATCTTTGCTTAAGGATTTATAGATATAATTTTTAAATAAATATGTAATTTTGTTTAAAATATAATTTTTTAAAACTGATTACAAAATAATGAATGTATTCTCCAGTTCTCACGTGGATATAAGTCAACAGAGCAACACATAAGACTGTTACAGTGTAGTTGATAAAATTTTGTCTTGAGGAGTGTATCCTTGCTGATGTCCTATGTCCTAAACTGTGCATTATTGTATTATTTTTGGACTATGTTCAATTGCAGAAGTTTTTAGCTAGTATTCTTTGATAGGATGATGAGAGGCAGGATATAGATATTCTTGCTCTGTTGAAGCTGGTTATAATCAGTAGTCTAGAATCAATTGCTAATTTACAACCTAATCCGAGCTTGATGACTTTCCATTAATCTATGATGGGTTTTTATTTCTTATGCTGAGCTAAATATGTAAACACAAAAGAATTAGCCAAGCCATACTGGCACTATTTAATTCCCAGAGCTCCCTCTGCTGGTAGTGAAAGATGACAAATTTACAGAGCACTTAATTATGAACATAATGTTATTATATTAGAGCTAAATTTACTGTTGGATATTTATGCAATAAAATCAAATGTTTTGGTTTACAGTTAGGCAGTTTTTCCACTAAAGATTAAGTGATATATTTGTGGTCTTTTCATCACAAAAATTGAGCCATTTTGCATTTAAAATAAATATTTTCTAGAGTTATACAGAATAATTTATAGCATTATTTATACAAATGATTACCAATAGCTTACACAAACAGAAAAAGGACACTTACTAGAGACTTAGTGAAAATTTAGTAGCTACCCAAACTACTTAATGCTCTCTTATATAATTCCTTTACAACATAAATGCACACTCTACATACTATTTGATAAAAATTAGTTTCTGGAACATAATTCTCATCTCAACATAATATGTATATTACATTAAAATTAGAGAAAAATATTTCAAAGTAGACTCCTCTGAGACTGAGTGCTCACATAGGTTACATATATATATATATATAGTGTTCTTTTAACTTTGAAAAATGCTTTCACATTTATCATCATATTTTATCCTAACAATCCATGAAGTAAAACATAGACTTTCATTCCTTTTGACAAACACAGAAACAGAGGTCAGAGAAGTTAAGTGAGTGGCCAAAAGTTAAATACTAGTTAGTAGAAAAGAGGCATGGGCTTCCCCAGCAAATGTCAAAGGCCTGTGTCCCTTGAGTTCTATTTAATAAAAAGTCATCAAGAAAATTATTGCTGGGGATGTAGCTTTGAAGTAGAAGTGTGCCTACTATGTTTGATGCCCTAGCTTTGATCTCCAGAACTGCAAAAAAAAAAGTAAAAAAGAAAATAAATTATATAGGTTTTTATTAACCATGTTAGTCCTGGATTGCCTTTCTATGTTTATTCATCACAACAGTCCCATCAAATCAATTCTTAAAAACTCAAGTCTTTCGAGAGCTATTGACAATTTTCAGTTAAGGATCCTAGGAATGACTGAGAAGGAGGAAGGCATTCAAGAACTAGCCAGCAGGGGTTCTAGCCAGGATCTTGAGAGACCTCCAGCTAGTTCTCAGCTAGAGCTGTGTGCATGCAGGCATTGTCCTCTCTCGAGACTCTTGTGATCCTATTGAGACCATTTTAGCATTATCTACTTTGTTCCAGGGTGTTCTCAAAATTCCAGGCTCCAAGATCCCTCAGAGTTCTATCATTGTATGGAACTGTATCTTGGTTCTAATTGGGTCAGTCTCAATATAAAAACAAATGAATAGTCCAGTTCCCAGGAGTCCCTCAGATGTATAAGTATGGTCTTTTGAAACCAAATCAGGAGCTTAGCTTTTTTCCATGCATAAGTGAACAACCATTTAGCAAAATTTAATCAGAGTAGAAACCAAAAATTCTGACCTAACAATCCTCAGTGAAATAGGTTTGATAGTTTCAGTTCAGTGCATATCATGAAAACACTCTGGCACAATTGATAGGATGTTCATGAAGAGGTAATATACAGATCCACAGATTAAATTACTTTTCACCCCAAGAGATATTTATAGGGGTGATCTGTCAAGGTTACAGGGAAGAGCAGTAACATGACAGTCAGAATGTTCAGCCAAAGCTTACATGCTGGAACACAAAAACACTTGCAATTTTATCCTTATTACTCCTACTGCAATTGATAACTTTTCATTAAAATTATTGGTATGGAAATCAGTTCTAAAGATTTATACTTGTTTTTATGATTGGATAAAAATTCAAAAATACTTTTTTTTAATCATAGAAGAGATACTACCTCTATCTTAAAATATATGTGAAATTACTCTTTCCATATAAGAAAAGTCAATTATTTTTAATAGAGTAGATGTTACTTATTCCTTAAGATAAGAAATAAAGACCAGAAATATAAAATTGTTATGTTTTGCAACATAAAAATATTTAATTGCATATATATATTACTTCTCTGACTACAAATTTTAGCAAACTTCTTACCTTCATAAACCTCTCCATGAGATCAACTCAATTTCAACTACATTTTATTGTTAGCAAATACAGATAGATGAATGCTCTACTCCACAAATTCTATTCCAATAACTCTTATTTGTAATATAATCTGATCCAGTTGACCTTTAGACTTCACACACACATAAAAATTCTAATATCATTTTGATTTCATCAACAATTCAGAAATCATACCTTCAGATGTATAGTACCACTTTAGCCATATTCAAACATCTGACTACTTCATTTTTCAGAAAGCAATAGCCAAGAAAGCAAAAACAACTGAAAAACTATCTATAAAAATAAATCAGGCTATAGCTCATCTACTTTATTCATGAGAAACTTCATCGTTTCTCATTTATTCATTCCAACAAGCTTTGTTACTCTGGTAGAAAAGTGTTGCTAGAGATAGCAACCCTAGCATTGCTGACATTAAGAACGACATTTTACGTATACCATGTGCAAAGTAAATTACCACCTAGGTTCCAAGAAACGGAGAATTATAAAATTGTAAAACACATACACAAAACTATCCATCTGTAGTCTACTCATAAGATCAGAAAGCAAGATTAAAGTGTGAATTTTATAATCTTTACTATGTAGTAAACTGAAGAGTTTGTATTGCCTGCTAACTCAGCTAAGGAGTTTTTACTTAACCATTTGGCTCAGACCTGCTGTCACTGACCCAGAGAGACACTCCTGTGGTTTATGCTTAGGAAAGAAAACAAGTCTTTTCTTCCATGCCTGAGTGCAAATCTAGTTTCAGAGGCCCAGCAGGGAAGGGAAGAGGCCAGGTTGGCAGCTCACTTTATTCACACAGGGTCACCTGGACAGGGTCTCTATGGCAGGATCTTTTGCTCTGGGTACAGAGGCACAGGAAACCGTGGTCCATTTCTTTCCTGGGCAACTTCCGGCAGGGGTGCAGGAGAGAAGGGTGATGTTCCTTTCGGTGTTGAGGCATAATTTGACAAGAGCAAGAAATGGAGACTGGAGACATAACCCATTGTCCTCTCAAAATGATAAATCATTATTTAAGCAGAAAGTCATAGCAAATACATTCTGCAAATCAACCTTTCAATCCTGGATTGAAGTCCCACTTTTCTCTCCGAAAGTTTAACCTTGAGGAAGTCACAGTTCTTACCAGTGTTCTTTGGTTCTTAGACTGCTGAGCTCAACAAAAATGGGATGTTCCATAAAGAGAATATTGCAAGATAAATTCCTTGTTTGGTGATCTTCTTGAGAATCTTTAAGGAAACATTTGGAAATCTCTAGTGATTAGAGAATCTCAGAATGGTCTTTCAGAATGACTCGCAGCTTTCTTATGCATGAAGATTCCTCACTGAAAGTCCTTGAACTTTTAATGTCTGCTGATGAGGAAGATATATAATGATGAAAAGCTACTGCCAAGTTAATGATTAATTTAATTTTAAATTAGATTGCATTTAATTAATCTGACATCTAGATATATTTGGAAAGTAACATTACTTGTATGTGGAGACAGCTATTCAAAAACAATTCAAAGATCTTCTACATAGCTCCAGAGACCCCTCGAAACTAACATTCATTGGTTGGAAAACACTTCTTAATAACCAAGCTCATGAAAATCATAAGTAACTGGAATGCCTGACCATTTTGAATATGAGCATGCTTTGATTTGGCTAAATTCTGAAAATCGATCAAATGATGTGCCTTCCTTTTTTTAGATTAAGTACATTTTGAACACTAAAAGAATAAAGAAACTGAAAAATGAACACTTGACCAGCACTGAAACAAGAGACTTCACATTTTAACACAGGAGAGGATGTCATCAAAAACTGATCCTTATCTGGAACAACTTTTTTCTCTTTTATTCTGGAAAAGGAGAAGGCAGACACAGAAGAGGTGATTAAGTAGTAGAATCATATGGTAGCTAAGAGTCCAGTTTCAGAGCCAGGCAAAGCTAGATTTGAAACCAGGTCTCAGCCCTGATTAACTGTAGAATCTTGACAAATTTCTTCACATTTCTGAGTATTTTTCAGCTGTGAAATAGGGATAGTATCTACTTCAGAGAATGGTAATAGGTGTTTAA
Organism: Cuniculus paca; assembly: GCA_004365215.1. NCBI lineage: Eukaryota > Metazoa > Chordata > Mammalia > Rodentia > Cuniculidae > Cuniculus > Cuniculus paca. The sequence goes on along the minus strand of RJWT010010132.1, from coordinate 5,958 downwards.
TGAAGTAATTGTAAAGTGTTTGATGCACAGTAAGAATTTTTAAAACTAGTAACCATTGTTATATTAATATTAGGGAATTTTTATTTGTAAATGTATATTTTAGTGAGGCTTCTGTTCAGAAAGCTAATATTTTTAATATAGAGAGAAAAATCATACTGCAGACAAACCTAAATGCTAGATCTTCAAAATGTGAAGGGAGTGCAGATAGGCATTTCTTTTGCCACTACTTAAATCAACTTTGCAAGGGGAGAGAAGGAGACAGAATTTTTATCACTTATTTTGTGACTGAATTCTTTGCTGAAGCCAGACGCCTAAAAAGGATCTACACTTCTGATAGTGCGGGTTCCAACTGCAAAAAAATTAAACCAATTTCTAATCAATGTTCACACACACACACACACACACACACACACAAATGCCTGTAGATCTAACTGAATATCTGAGACAAACATCGATTTTAACAGAGACATTGCTTTTGGACCTTATTACTCTTCGAATGAAATTTATAGGATGCGTTTGTGAAAAGAACCTAGATTGCCACATCTAAATAGCATTATGCATCCCGCTGCTATGTTTAAAGATTGCTCATTGTCAGCAGGGATCTCAGAAGGGCTCATAATCTAACATTATACTTTTTCCTTAATAGAACATTAATTCTCTTCTACTCCTTCTTCAAAAGAACAGTTGAAAAGACATAAATCAAAACATGTCACGACTTTAACTTGGAAAACCAAATTTCTACTCATCCTTGAATAACTCCAAATAGTAGACATTTCTTTTACCTTCGATATAGAGATCTATTTCTTCATTTTTGTCACAGTGTAGGGGCAGAGTAGGAGTTGCAACTTGAAATTTCCTTTTTTTTGAAACATTAAAATACTCAAGAGCCAAACATTTAACTTCACTTGAAATAAGGACTGTAACACCAGGAAAGTGTCTTTGTCCCTTCAGGAATTTTCCTGAAGTCTACATAAAATCATGCTGATAGCACCTGAAGGATCAGGAGGGGATAGTTCAATTACAGTTGGGAAGCACTGCAAAGAAGATCTGCACATAATTCTCATAGTGCTCATTACCTCTGGCTTTCTGCCTTAGTAACTGCCATGTACTACATCAAGCGTGTAAACGTTCTATGCACGATGGTTTTTTGTCACAGCCTTTTTAGGCCCCCAAGGTACAGACAGGGCTAAGAGAAAGTTAGCATAAGACGATCGGGACCCAGTTCCCTAACTTTTCAAAGTGTTGAGGTTTTAATCATGAAACTTAAAAAGAATAACAATATGCAGATGTACTACAAAAAATTTAGTTTGAAGCATACAACAGTCCTATGAAGGATAGAGAGAGGTAACCATCTTCCTCTAGGTTTTGTTGGTTGTTTTCAGAATAAGGTTTGAAAATTCAACCCGAGTCCCCAACAAGATCTGCCCTCATGTCCTAATCTATATAATCTGTCATGCTATTCTGAAGTCATATAAGGTCTGGGCTTTGTTCTATCAAATTCACAATTTCCTGTTTGGTTTCCTATCTCTCATACATTCATTCACCCATCCCATGAGTATTCAGAGAGCCCCTACTGGGAACCAAGCCCAAAGTTTACGAAAGTATGCACTCCCTGCCTTTAAAGAGGTTAAAATCTGTGAGAGAGATCAATGACAAACAAACACATATGCAAATACAAACTACAAATATGCTGTGATGGAATGCACAGATGTAAATGGTCCCTTTGGAGTGACATTTAAGCCATAGTCTGCAAAATGAATAGTCCCAGAGCTTTCTGGGAAGAGAAAACAGTTGGAAAGTGCTCAGAGATCCGTGAATGTTTTCAGAAATCACCGAACACCTGTGTGACAGAAGAGGGACAATGTGGCTGCAAATGCTTTGGAGAAGGACTGGGATCAGACCATGCAAGAGCTTGTAGGACTTACTCATTTGGGATTTCTGACGTGCAATGAGAGACCTTCCAAACGTATTAAGTGGAGAAGTAACGACCTCTCTCTATCTGCTGTGTGCTAAATGACTGAAATGTTAAACAGGGAAGGTAGATAAAGAAGTATTCGCATTTAGTCCTCTAATTAGAGTAGTTCTCTTCCTTTTGGCTTCAAGAGAAGCTAGAAATGCAAATGGAAAGGTAAACACCAAGGCAAGTAAGCACTCTACTGCTAACCAAATTTTGTGTGGAATTTAAAAACCACAGTACATCCTACTACTTAATTTCCTTGAGAATCAGTCTTTCTAGAGAAACTTGCCAACCTTAAAGAGTTATATTGAAATTACATGACAAGATGAATGATTGTGAAACATCTAACACTATCACTGGCACACAGTAGGCACTCACTTATATTATTCTTATCCTTTGAAATAAGGTAATACTCCTGAGGCCCCCAGAAATCTTCATTTTAAAAATAGTTAATGTACTTATTTTGAAACTTGTGAAGACTTGGAAGTTACCTCATTTAATGATTCTTTATTTATTTATTTATTTTTGTCTTTTTGAGACAGGGTCTCACTACGCAGTTCAGGCTGGCCTTGGGCTCACTTTGTAGTCTAGGCTGGTCTTGAACTTGCAATAACCCTCCTGCCTCAGCCTCCCAAGTGCTATGGTTACAGGAGTGTGCCACAATGCCCGGCGAGTCTTTATCTTTTTGCTTACATTTTCATCTACATTTTAGAACAGAGGCTAACTTTGCAAAATAATGAATGGTCTACTAAATGTGTGAAAATAGATCAAAAGCCTAAAACTTCAAAGTACAGAGATGGATTCAATACACACCCATAGTCCAAGCTACTCAGGAGGCTAAGGTAGGAAGAATGATTGAGCCCAGGAGTTTTAGGCCAGGCTAGGCAACATAACAAGACCTCATCTCAAAAAGAAAAAGAAAAATTCAAAGGATGTTCAAAGCCATTCTGGTAGTAGTTTTTTGTTTTGTTTTGTTTTTTTATTCTGGTTAACATATAGGACTATAGAACATACTTTACATTTCTCTCTCTCTCTCTCTCTCTCTCTCTCTCTCTCTCTCTCTCTGTGTGTGTGTGTGTGTGTGTGTGTGTGTGTGTGTGCCCACACATGCACATATGGAGAAAAAATATTTCAAATATAAATGCACACCCTTTTTAAATTTTGCTTCTAGTCTTAATCAATTGTTCACTAAATCTGAATTATGTTTTATGAGTCAATATTTGTCATGGTTATCCTTTACATAGAGAAATAAACAGTATCCTGCAACACCCTCCACTTTTTCCCAAAACCTATTTTCAGTTTTTAACAACCTGAACAGAAATGAATTTGGCTTGATTTCAGGGGGAAATGTGAAATTTGTGGGTTTTGAAATATTGGTTTAGGAATAGTTCAGAAGTATCTAGGAAATACTTTAAAAAGGACCTACAGCCTTTTTAGAGGACCTGCAGCCCACAAGATCCTAATCTGGCAACTTCCAACATTTAGGGTTTTCTGACTTTCTTCCCCTCCACTGATCACCTGCAAAGACAAAAACCAGTTCATGGTAGGGAAGATATCTGAATGTAGTGCCAATTGTGGATGCTCTATAGAGCTAGATGTTATGATTTATAAAGCACAACTCAGATCAAATGAAGATCCAAAAAATATAATTATATCCAGGAAAATCTGGATAAAATATTGTTAAAGAATAGACCACAAAGTGGACTCCAGCTCTGTTTGTTAAATACTGCAAAAAGCCATTTTTCTAATGTTGTTCAGTCTTGAGTCGGCCACAGAATTCATTTAACATTAAATGCATATGAAAAATGGAATCTACAAACATTGCAGAAAATCACCAGGGTGTGGACCTTTCTGGAAAGGTCAGTTCAGAAAATGGACCAGAGATACAAGTGCCCTCTGGCTGCAGTCCTGGAAAGCAACAAGAACTGTCTTTCCCCTTCTCCTTCCATGCCAGATAGAAAGGAGTCAGGGCTTCCAAGCTCTAAGATTAGAGAGAAACAATGACTCCATGAACCAGGAGGAGCAGAGTGAAAGGACTCCCTGGCCCAGGAGAAGCAACAGTCTGCTCTGCTTCCTGTATGGGCGAAAAGGTGAAAGAGGGAGGCACTGTGTTACCCAGCAGCCTTTTGCACTGCTCTGCTCTTTCCATGCTACCGACGCTTTTGGGTCCATTGAACAGCTTGGGAACCAAGGTACTAGTTGTCGGTGTCGATCAGAGTGAAATTGAGGCAGATGAATGGTCCATAGTCAGAGACTGCAGCACTGGGAAGGCAATCTGCTGCACCTTCTATTGCAAACATCATTTTAAAAAATTCTCTTGGTCCAGTTGGCTTGGTTAACATACTGGTGAGGTGACCATTAGTAATGATGGTAGAACATCCTGTAGCTAAAGTTCTTTGTGAGCCGTCTGGTATCAAGACAAAGAAGTTGGAAATGGAACTACCTCACTGGTTGTTATTGCAACAGAGCTTCTGAAAAATGCAGATGAACTAGTCAAACAGAAAATTCATCCCACATCAGTTACTAGTGGCTATTGACTTGTTTGCAAGGAAGCAGTGTGCTATATCAGTGAAAGCCTAATTATTAACACAGATGAACCTGGAAGAGATTGCCTGATTAATGCTACTAGGATGTTGACGTCTTCCAAAATTAATGGAATAAATGTGTGATTTCTTTTCTAATATGGCAGTAGATGCTCTATGTGCTGTTAAACAACACACTTGCTGTTAGACACACAAGCCAGCCTCACTCCCCAGTCAGTTCTGTTAATATTCTGAAAGCTCACGGGAGAAGTCGGACAGAAAGTCTCATGCTGATAAGTGGCTATGCTCTCAACTGTGTGGTGGGATCCAGGATATGTCCAAGAGAATAACTAACGCAAAATTTTCCTGCCTCGATGTTAGCCTGTAGAAAAGAAAAATAAAGTGGTGCACAGGTGGTTATTTCAGATCCTAAGAATCTGGACCAAATTAGACAAAGAGAACCAGATATCACCAAGGAGAGAATTCAGAAGATCCTCACAACCAGTGCCAATGTTATTCTAACCACTGTTGGTACTGATGACATGTTTCTAAAGTGGTTTATGGGGATAGGCACATGGCATTTAGAAGAGTCTTTAAAAGGGGACCTGAGCACGTTGCTAAAACTTCTGGAGCAACTTTTCTATCAACCTTAGCCAATTTATAAGATGAAGAAACATTTGAAACTACAGCATCAGAACAAGCAGAAGAGATGGTACTGGACAGAATTTGTGATGATGAGCTAATATTAATCAAAAATACTAAAGCTCATACATCTGCATCAGCTATCTTACATGGACAGATGATTTCGTATGTGATGGGATGGAGCACTCTTTGCATGATGCACTTTGCATGGTGAAGAGAGTTTCGGAGTCAAAATCTGTGATTCTAGGTGGCAATGCTGTAGAAGCAGCCCTTTCCGTATGCTTTGAAAACATGCAACTAGGGTGGGATCTCAGGAACAGCTTGCCATTGCAGAGCTTGCAAGATCTCTTCTTGTCATTCCTAACACACTGGCAGTGAATGCTGCCCGAGACTCCACAGATCTGGTTGCAAAGTTAAGAGCTTCACATCGTGGGGCTCAAGTTAACCAAGAACGTTAAAGTCTAAAACAAATTAGCCAGACAACAAACAAGCAAGGGTGTTTGAACTAACCACAATTAAAATAAAAAGCTTGAAATTTGCTCCAGAAGCAGAAATTACCATTCTTCAAATCGTTGATCTGATTAAATTGCACCCTGAAAGAAAAAATGATAAACATGGAGGTTATGAAGATGCACTCATTCTGGAGCCCTTCATGACCAATCTGATTTCCACTTCATTTATGACAATTTTAGATGTGATGCCTTATATCTTGAGTATAGCACATTGAAGTACAGCAAGCTGTCAGAAGAAAGAAGAGGGAGAAGAAGGAAGAGAAGGCGAAGGAGGAGGAAAAGACAAAAAAAAGAGGAAGAAGAAAAAGGAGGAGGAGGGGAGAAG
>RJWT010010131.1:0-24480 GCA_004365215.1 Cuniculus paca | reverse complement strand
CTCCTCCCAGTAGTAATCTGCATCTTGATTAGAGTGGTGGTTACATGGTGCAAATTTGGCAAACTTGTGCAATTAAAATGTGTGAATTTTGTTGTAGGCAAATTATTCTTTAACACAAATGGTAAAAATAATAACATTAAGGGGCTGGGGATCTAGCTCAGTGGCCTAAGCACTTGCCTGGCAAGCATGAGGTCATGAGTTCAATCCCCGGTGCTGCAAAAATAAATAAATAAGTAAATAAAATAAAATAAAATTAATGAAATAATGTAAATCTTAAATAGAAGGAAAGATGGGAGAATCATACTTTAGGAGGTTAATTCAAGTTTTCTCTTCTGTTGTATTAGGAACACAACATGAGACCTGTCCTCATAATGAAATTTTAAATACTATAGGCACAAAGCTGTACAACAGACCTCTAAAACTAGTCATCTTCATAACCGAATCTGCATTCATTGACCAACGCCCCATTTCCCTTCCCCCAGCCCCTGGAAGCCACTTTTCTACTCTTTTCCTGTAAGTTTGATTATTTCTGATACCTCAGATAAGCAGAACCATGCCATATTTACCTCCCATGACTAGTCTATTTTACTCAGCAAAATGTTCTCCAGGTTAATCTATGTTGTTGCATATGGAAAATTTTCTTTGTCTTTTAAGGCTGAATAATGTAGCATTGCATGTATAGACTATGTTTGCTTCATTAGAAAAGGACACACAGAAATTTACAGTTCAAACTTACAGTGATATGAGTTAATGTAAGTCACCTCAACAACCAAGTAGAAGACAAAAATTATCCTCATTTTAAGAGGTCCAGAAAAACAATTTATGTAATTTGACATCCATCCGGATAAAGCTCTTAGTTTAATTATAGAACCATACTTCTTTAATCTGATAAAGAGTATTTTTTAAAATAAGTTTTGGCATTTTTAATGGGGAAGTATTGAACGATTTTTCTGTGATATCAGGAAAAATGCAAAAATATTTCCTTTCCTCACCTGCAACATTATATTTGAGTCTTAGCTACAGAATGAGACAAGGAAAAAGATAAGTATAAAGATTGGGCAGTGAAAACATTTTTATCATTATTTGTAGACAAGACAGTTGTGTACGAGAAGATCAAAATAAATCTCTAAATAAATTATAAGGTTGAAAGCTTAGGAAGGATTTCATACATAAAATCAACATGTAAAAAGTAATAGATTTTCACATAACAGTAGAACAAAACTATAGATAAAAGGTCATTATTAAAAATAATAAGGTAGTTGAACCAGGAACAGACAGTTGTTAATCAAAGTCTTTCTCTCCTTAAAAAAAAAAATTGAGACATATTATGTACATGTACCAACTCCTCCCAATGAATGTAATTATTACGTACTACAAACATGTATCAAAACAAATCTTCTTTTCCTGGCACAAGCCTACACACCTTCCAAGTTCCTTTAAAGTTAGTTTTGGCCACATGACTGAGTGAAAGAGGGAAGTAATACCATGAATCCAGTTCAAACCACAAGTTCAAATATATCACGTGGGTTTCTTTTCCCTTGGCTACGAGATGGGCATGTCCTAGATTGGGCTGTTCCTTCATCTTGGTTCATGGAATTAAGCCAATGTACAGCATAGAACAGACACATATATACTATAAAAAAGAAATGAGCTTGTGGTTATGCGAGCCACTGAGATTTGAGAATTACTGGTTACAATGGAATACCTCAAAAGGGGCTTGATAGGTCACGAGTGTTTGACCTAGCCTGTCACTCTCATTCTTGAACTCTTGCCACTTGTCTACAAGAGAACAGAACAGGGTGGATTTCCTTGTGCTTTCTTTTGGGCATTGCTTAGCTTTTTAGTTTCTTCTGATGACTCTCCAACCCTAAGATATTGTGGTACCAAAGGCTTACTTCCTTAGGGTCCTTGGCTCACTTCTATTTTCTACTTATTAATTTATTCTTTCTTCCCTCTCTTCTTTCCTTCTTTTCCTCCTTCCTTCTCTTATTCCTGCCTTGTAATGATATCTAGTCTTACACTTTTTAATACCATCTAGATAGAACTTGATGACTTCAACATTTATTACTCCAACCCAGGTATTTCCCTGAACTTTGGACATCAATAATCAAGTAGTTTGCATATTCATTGAGATGTCGATAGGCACCCAAAAGGGACCTGTTCAAAAAGTTTGTGATACTACTGGTCTATATTTGCTCTTCTCCTAGATTTCCTCATTACTAAAACTTTCAAACTATTTTTTCCTATTCTTCAGGAAAAGGAATCAACCTCGGCTCTTCTTTTTCTCTTGCATGCCACATTTCTTCAAAATATATCCTGAATCCAAAGAACATCCAGGTTTGTTGTTTAAGCAAAGAAGTTCAACAAAGCAAAAGAGGGGTTTAACAGGGTTTGTGCAAGAAAGTGTTTAAAGTTTAGCTGAGGCAGTTAGAAACAGTAAAGAAAGAAAAGAGGAAGTGAAAGGAAGAGATGCAGTGAAAAGTGAAGATAAATGAGGTGGTAAAGCAGAAGGCAGAAGATCCTATATTTGCAGGCAAGTTAAAGGGCTATTGAAGCAAGAATGCTAGAAGAGGGGAACTCGACAGAAAATGACAGCCAAATGAGCTTGCTAATTACAGCCGAGAACTGGGACGATTTATCTGTTTACTATTTGTGTCAGTGTTCATGGTCTGGACAGGAGATGTCCATAGAGCTTGTGAGGTCTGCAGACCAAAGCCCTCTCAAAGGAAAGAGGACTTTAGCAAGGTCACTTAATCATCCACCACAAACGTGGTGGGTAGGGTAAATCCTGGAGTGGAAGCAGGGAAGGGACAGAGAGAAGGAGTAAGTGTGACGTTAGTCACATTTGAAAGGAAACACGGTGGAAATAAGTGTTTCCACAGCCATTCTACGCACTGCGTAGCTTATGCTGCCAGTCTTGTCAGAACAGAATCCGCTGTCTTTGTCAGAACTGAACAGAATCAAGCTCCCTTTTATCACCTGTACTATTTTCTTAAATCCATTTCCTCTTCTCCCCTCAACTCTCATTGTCTTAGTTCCACACACAAACAGTGAGTACCTATTATGAGACTGCGATATCCTTGATCTTAGGAAACTCCTAGTGTGGGAGCTAGAACCATGTGTTGGTCAGCTTGGGTGCCATAACTAAGAACAACGAAGTACAATGTGTCTATTTTCAGCTTAAATAATATAAATTGATTTTCTCTACTCTGGAGAATAGACTTTTAAGAATAAGGTGTCAGCAGGTTACTTTTGAGGGCCTCTCTCCTCTTCTTGCAGATGACTGTTTCCTTCCTGGGTGTTCCTATTGCCATCCCTTTAAGTGAGTCTGTGTCCTGATCTACTTTTCTACAAGGACAACTGTCAGATTGGATGAGGATCCATTCAATGACCTAATTTAATCTTAAATCCATCTCCAATTGCAATCCCATCATGAGGGACCCAGCATTAAGGCTTCAGTTTTGGAATTTTGAGGGGGATAGAGGCAGAGGACACAATTTATCCTAAAGCAAAAGGGAAAGCACACTATCATGTGCTTCAGAAAGACAGGGTGGGTTTCTAGAATATCTTTGCATAAACATAATATTGCAAACAGAATCTGGAAGAATGAACAGACTTTCTCCAAGGGAACAAATAGGTATAAGTCACGGGGGAAGAGGTAACAGCATGAGTAAAGATAAACTGTGGAAGTTCATATTAGAAATATGTAGAGACCTCTTCTTTGAGTGGAGTAGCAGATGGATGGCAGGAGACCTGGGTGATGACAGCAGCAGCAATAATGGTTGGCAGATCATTTGGAGAGAAAAAACTGCAACCTCAGTGGGATAGCCTGAATAATGTGATTGCATCCACTCCATAGCCCATTGCACATAAAGAGGTTCTCTGTAGAGTTATTTACTTTGCTTATTTGGTTGTTAAATTGCCGCCTGCTCCTGCTGATGAGTTTGTGGAGAAAGTCACAGATTTTGCTGATATTTTCAGCCTAGCCATGTTGGTTTTGAACAGTGACTGGTTTTGCCTTTTGTGAGGAAAATACCTGCTTACATAGCATGCTTTAAAGGAGACATTGTAAGGTCAAAATATTTTTGTTGGACACCTCAAGCTACTGATAGAAATCACATTTTGCAACATGCCTTGACTCCTTTCTAACTAATGGAGGTGTGTCACCTATAGATAAATGCGGTAGATTTCTCTCCCATCTTCAGGTACAAATAGCTCTTGAACCTAAAGATATTATGTATTTGATCTGCTTTTTTGTTTATTTTCTATAGGTAAAAAGTACCATCTGTTGTGTCATTCTTAAGTATTTTTCCAACTTACATAAAGCAGTAGGGACCTATTCAATAGGTACTTCACTATACCATTATCACAAACAACAAGCTTATTAAGGAATATTAGATATTTTTGCTAATTTCTGTAATCTTAATTAATCATATTGTATCTGCCTATAGAAATCTAACTTAAAACACTTTTTTCAATGACTCATTTTCGAAAGTGTATGGGTGTGTGGGTTTATCATTTATTTTGCTCTAAGTAATGTGTTTTTTGATTTGATATAATTGAATCATATTATGATGATTTATGAAAAGCTTAAGTCACTGACACCTTTAAAAATTTTTTATTAGTATGCTTGTAATACATACTGATTACATTCAGCTTGGGGAATTGAGACTATCACATTGTGACCATTTTTGCTCTTCCTGTCTCCCCCCTTCCACTTTTTCTCTTTTTCTCATCTTTATTTAGCATTATGGTCTAAAGATCCATCCATTTTCCTATAAATGCATCAAATTTATCCTTCTTTATGGCCAAGAAGTGCTTCGTTGTATGTACATACTGCATTTTCTTTATCCACTTATCTGTTGATGGGCATATAGGCCAGTTCAATGATTTAGCTGTTGTGAATTGTGCTGCTATACACAGAGGTGTGCATGAATCACTGCAATATGATGACTCCAGCTTTTTCTGAAAGATACCCAGGAGAGATAGAGCAGGATCAAATGAAATTTCTATGTTTAGTTTTTTAAAGAATTTCCATACTGGTTTTTATAGTGGTTGTGTTAGTTGACATTCTCTTCAACAGTGTAGAAGTGTTCCTTTTCCCCCACAATCTTGCCAACATTTGTTATTTTTTCTCTCAAAAAATGGCCATTCTTACTAGAGTAATGGAATCTCAGTGTTGTTGATGTGCGTTTGTCTAATGGCCTAAGATGCTAAATATTTTTTTCTGTATTTCTTGGTCATTTGTACTTCTTCAGAATGGATCAAAGATCTACCTATAAAAACAGAAACACTGAATCCAAGGCAAAAAATATTGACAAAACTCTTGAAGCCACAGGGACAGGCAAGGATTTCCTGAACAGAACCCCAATTTTATAAAAAATAATACCAAGAACCAACAAATGGGATTATATGAAATTAAAAAGGTTGTGCAAAACAAAGCAAACAACTGATAGAGTGGAGGCAACTTAGAGATTGGGCAAAAAATTTTGCCATCTATTTAGATAGATGACTAATATATGAAGTATGTATAGAACTCAAAGAATTAGATTCCCCCAAAAGACCCAATAAAAAAATGAGTAACTAAACTGAAGTCACTGACTCTTTAGGAATTAAGCTCCAAACAGAATAGGAAATCAAGAAAATACTATGTATTTCAGAATTATTTGAGAGAAGTTTTAGATGATTGTGAGGCTAAGAGCAGCTATCTGAAGTGATTTGAGTAGAATCATATGAAACAAATATAGAACTTTCTGCTTGCTATTTTCTTTTTGAGTCAGAAGGAAGACAGTGAGACAATTCCATGAAAATTATATAGGTCATTCACAAATAAGCAATAAGTCAGAATTTATGCTTCTTATAGAAATTTAAAGATTTAATGGAAACATTTAAATTCTATTCAAAATAATTTCAGTGAGCAGAGCCTATCCCAGTGGCTGAAATTGTAACTAGGAAACTAGCTGATATCCTATCACACAGTAGCTAATTTCTCACTGTGTGTAGATGAGATACAAAATAAAACTTTGGTATCTAAACTTCCTGTAACTGGTCTTTAATATAAGAATTTTATAAGCATGATTAGTTTCTTTTTGTGTGCTGGAGATTGAATTCAGGGCCTCAGACATGCCAAACACCGTACCTCTGCCACAACCCCAGTTTCAGCCATGACTTCTGCAATAGACTATAGGTAGCATTTCTCTCATTTTACAGAAAAGAAAACCGAAAGCCAGAAAGTTTACCCAACTTGCCAAAATCACACGCCCCGTTAATGACAGCACACATTTGGGTGAAGTTTGTCTTCAAGCCTACGCTCCTGATAACCATTTCACGGTACATAGTCTGCATTTGGTGAATATATTGAGTGAATATCATTTTTACAGGATTAAAGATGTAAAGTACAAAGAAAGAAATATGAGACAGTTACCTGAATACATTTCTCTCATGGAGGTTTTAAAATCCTTTTTCCATCCTTGCCTGCTGAATTATTTTATCATTTTAGCATGTGGATATATTTGGTGGTTAAGTTTTTAATGCTTTGCAAGCATGTGAAAAGCATCTTGGAAGTCTTAGAATCTAGAGAGAATGATTTCTTCAAAAAGTATCAGTGAGTTTGTTCAGAAAAATCCACTGATGTCCAGGCTGGAGTCTGCAGTTGCAAACTTAAGGTCTTGCTTTTTGTCTTCACTGCTTTCTTTTAAAAATACTTTCAAATTGAGAAATAAAAAGTGGATATACTTATAGTAGACAACATGATGGTTAAAATATGTACATGGTGGAATACCTAAATCAACAAATGCACATGCACTATTTCACATACTAATAATTTTTTGTGGGAAGAGTGCTTAAAATCTCTCAGCAGTTTTCAAGTACATAATACATCATTATTAGCTAGAGTCACCATACTGTTCAATGGATCTATTGAAATTATTCCTCCTTACCAAGTGAAATGTTATGTCCTGTGACTAGTATCTCCCTAACCCATCCACCAGCCTCAGGGAAGCATCATTCTGCTCTCCGCCTGTGTGAGTTTGATATTTTTACAGTGCATATATAGGCAAGATAATACGGTATTTGTCTTTCTGTGACTGGCTAATTTCACTTAGCATAATGTCCTCCATGTTCACCTATGTTTTCATAGACAGAACAACTCCTTCCCTTTTTAAGGTACACTATTGTGCATATACAGATGATACTGAACTTAGGATGAAGTTATGTTCTGACACATTCATTGGAATTGGAAAATATTATAACTTGTAAAAGGTACTAACATACCTAACCCACCAAATATAATTTATCAATGCGGATGCAATAGAATGCTGGTTGTTCTCTCTTGTGATCACTTGACTGACTGGGAGCTTTGCCTCGCAGCCATGACCAGCATCATGAGAGAGTACCAAGCTGCATATTGCTAGGCTATGAAACAATCAAAATTCAAAATACAGTTTCTATTAAATGTGTGTTAGTCTCATGCTTAGCCAAATCAAGCACTCTCTGTATTCCTCATTTTCTTTATCCATTTATCTATTTATGAACACTTATAGCTCTCCATAAAACTTTCACTGATAGGTAGTAATTTAGCATGATCATTTTATTAACTCAGACCCCTTTCCCCCCAAAAAAAAACAGAACTTGAGACAAAAACTCTTAAGGAAATCAGTGGGAAAGCCAGTCCACCAATGTGATATTGAGCTGGTTGCTGAATCAAGATTCAATTTCAGAAAGCATCATATTAGGAATTGTGTACCATGTTCCTAAAAGTCCCTGGCCAAGACAAAGAAACATAGTATTTTTTCATTGACTCCCACACCCTTGTTTGCCTTAGTGATTTGTCCACTGGGCTGGTCCTCACAGACATCCCTCACAGCAGGAATAAGGATGGCACTGACTGGAAAGAAAAAGATACACAGTGCCACTAAGTGAGGTGCTGTCAGACTCACCTGGGCCCACATAGTTGCTTAAGCAGTGAGCAGAGCAGAACGTGTAAGAGGGGGAATAAATGATACCTGACATATGTTCTTTTCCCATAAGTTTGCATATCATATCAAAATTCTTCTCAATGCAGTGCTCTGGGGAAGTATCATTAGTTCACTGGAGTTTGTATATGGCTTTTTTTTTTTTTTTTTGCGGCACCAGAGATTGAACTCATGGCCTCGCACTTGCCAGGTAGGCGCTTAGGCCACTGAGCTAGATCCCCGGCCCTTGGAGTTTGTATATGAAATTAACCAATTTTCCATGTCCAAAGCAGATGATTAAAAATAGTATTGGAGCAAGTTCTTGCATAAACCTATATGAAAGTTATCAAATATGGATGATTAATCTGGTGCTTAGAAAGTTTGACTTTCCCTTGTCAAGTTCTCATAGAAGTGAGTACCTTTTCTCATAGAAGTCAGTAGAGAAATATTGTCACCCTTATAGAACCAGGTAAGGAAGTCAGGCCAAGAAAGGTATTCTTGTTATGCAGATGAATGTCATTGAAGTTATTGGTGCCTTGACTTGACATCACTGTGATAAAATACCTGAGAGAATCAAGTTATAGGGAAGAAATATTTATTTTGGCTCACAGTTGCAGAGGTTTCAGTCCATGGTTACTTGATCCCATTCACTTTGGGCTTGTGGTAAAGCCAAACATCAGTGGTATAGAAAAGGTGCTCACCTTGTAGTGACCAGGAAGCAAAAGAGAAAAAGAAGGGTTCAGGGTTCCAGTATTCCCGTCAAGGGCACATGTCCAATGACTGTACTTCCTCTCACTAGGCTCCTCATCTTGGTAGTGCCACAGCCTGATGACCAAGCATTTAACACATGGCCTTTACAGTGCATTTCAGATTCAAATTGATACCAAAACCACTGTCACATTTTCAGGGAAGCACTGGTTGATAACCACTTAAGAATGCAAAACATCTGAATGAATTTGAATGGTTTTGAGATTTGATAAGATATTTATATATTTGCCTCATCAAGTACAATTTATATCAACTTTCCTTATTCTCAGAAAATTTTTCCTCATTAACATACACCACCAGTATATACTACCAATTCTTCGATTCTTCAGTTAAGTTATCCAATTGGTAAACATTATCTGACAGAGATATAAAAGAGAAGTAGATAAGTAACAAAATTGACTATTCACAATAACTTCTGTTCTCAAAAAAGTTAAGATGCATGTCTGTACTTTAAGTGATAATCAAAGAAGTGTTCTGCAAAAAATTTCTCTCTGGAAATACATATCTAGTAACAAGCATAAGAAGATCTACAAGTAGATTACAAATTAATCAACAGCACAGCAATGAAGAAGGAAAAGAAGCTGATAATTGGAGACACTGTGACATATTCAGCTGCCAGTGCTGATCTTACAACTCTAGGGAAAGTCCCATGCAGCCACCCAAGGTTTGAGATGCAGAGGAATGATGTGATTTACAGCCAGATTTGGATAACTGAGAGAAAAACTGGATGTTTTCTTTATCAATTAACCCATATTGGATTTCCACCAATGTCCAGGTTTACTTATAGAACACATTTGGCTTCTAGATAAAGTAACTGGAAAAAAAAGGTGATTTTTTTTTTTGAAGCATGGTTTTATTTTAAGGCCCTAGACATTTTCTTTTTTTTAAACATACGGACCTCCAATATATGGACACATAAATGAGACCACGTCAGAATTTCTTGATGTAAGTTGAAAAAAAAAAACTTCCTGTGTACAGAGAAGAAGAGCAAAGGTTTTTGGCTCTGTGGGTTGAGAGAAAGGCAAAGACAGCTCCTGCACCCCATTTCTGCTGTGATTAAGGAATGATTTTTCTCTTCTTTATAATTTAGAGGCATTTCGATGATTTCAGGGTACAAAAGCAGTACACAATTTTAAAATGCTGTGGGGTAGTAGTTAAAAATGTAGAGAAAAAAAAGGCCAAATTCAGTTGTTGAAGAATCTGTGTCAACATAAACTGTGTGAGGCTTAGAGATCGTGTCTCTGAAATCAATCAAAAGGTTCCACACGCGCAATTTGTAGAATTGCTCTCATTCCCAAACTCATTCACATACGTGCATCCCAGTTTTAAATGTTTTAATTTAATATTAAATGATTATTCTTCACATGTTCTCTTAGGAATTAACTGTACAATCTTAAGAGCTAAAGGTACACATAAATGAAAGTCAGATTTCTTAATTTGCAAATGTTAATTAATTTTGCATAACTAAGCATTATCGTGTGAAGATTGATGGAAGTTTCATAAACTAGACATTTTTCCTGCAGCTGTGATCAGTGAATTTGGAGTAGCTGAGACAAACATGATTTGCATATGCAAACTCATACAGTTAGAACAATGTCTTAATTGTTGTTATTTAAATGAAGAGTAAGTAATTAGCATTCCCACAGCCTGCTAGCTTTCACTTAGTTAATTATGTAGAACCAAATTCCAAAATAAAAATAACGTATATGTGGCTCCCGTTTGCTGAATTCGACATAAGCTGAAACATTCCATGTAGAAACTGTGGAAGGAATTCCTCTCTGGTGGGAAGCAATTCTCTCTCACCGCTCCCACCATATATCTTGAATATAGCGTGGAAATCTTTTCTCTCTTCATTCTGAAGTAAAATCAAACAACTTTAAAAAATACAAGCAACTATAAATATGTTAAATGAAATAAATCAGACACATGAGATTAAATATTGCATGGTTTCTTTTACAGAAGAAACCCAGAATATAAAGACCAAAATAAGAGAGAGATAACAAGAAGTAGAGACAGAGCTTTCTCAAATGGGAAGGAGGTCAAATGGAAGGAGGTCATATGGGAAGATGGTCAAGAGATGGAGGAAGGAAAGGGGATAAAAAAGAATTGAGAAGTATTATGCACATTCCTCATAAGGTATATGAGCATTGTGTAATGCAAACATATACTAATAAAAATAAAAATTGGAAAAAATAAATGTATTTCTAAATTATCAAAAAACAGATAAAAATGGAACACGATTTGGGGTTCACTTTTTCACGTGTGCTGGGGATGGAACCCAGAACTTTGTGCATGCTAAGCACATGCTGAGTTTCTCCCCAAGCCCCTCAAAGTTGTGATGGAAGTGATGTCTACCCTGAGACAGAATTGTCTCCCTCACTCACAAGACAACTGGCTCTGCATTCTTCTCGGTGTTCTGGCTCATTTGCCAAGAAGAGATTCCTGGTGTATCCTGAACTCACCAATGCAGCCATTAGGTTCTGATTACTCTCACTGCGTGGTTTTACAGATGGTTCTCTGATAGTGTTTCATTTAGGAGTCCTCAAAGGAGGAGCACCAACACTGCAGATCATTTTCTTTATGTGCCTTCTTAGAGCAGATCCTGGATGCTAAAAATGGTATCTCCTCAGCTTCCTTGGAGTTAAGGTTTCCGATATGGTTTGGGTATTGTTGAACAGAAACATTTGCTTGGGATATGAATTTGAGGAGGGTAATGAGACTCCTTTCTGTTGAAACAAATCCTAGATGAGCCAGTGAGATTCAGCAAGTGCAGAAGTAGCGTTTGTGACTCCTGCTTGCTCCCTGAGGTAGAGCAGTAGCTCTATTGTAGTATAATCCGAAAGTTGCTTTTGGACATATACTCCAGACATATACTTCTGCAGCCTTCCCTAACGATTTTGGAAGGTTTTTAGTAGCCAATGATATGAATCTTTCCTTCCTTGGTTACACTAGCTAGAATGGCATTTATTTTCTGCAATTAAACTTTTACTCTAATTGTTGTGACTATACTCAAGAGAAAGAGAGAGAGAAAGAGAAAAAAAAAAAAAAAGGAGTTCCGGAGTATAATCTTACTTGATTGGGTTTGAAAGTGTCAAGGATACCCTACCTTCAGAATAAGGGTTAACTGTTTTTAACTGTACTAGAAAGTTTAATTTAAAAATGCATAAGCTAAGGGTTTAAATTTTTTGTTTTTGATAAACAAAGAAGGCACTTCTGTGAAGGTCCTTCAAAAAAATTTCTGTCTTTCATAAGCCACAAGGCTGATGTATCTGAAACTGAGGATGCTGAGCAGGAAACTTGCAAGTTAGAGCCCAGTCTGGTAAATTCAGTGAGAGCCTGTCTCAAAATTCAAAAAAGATAAACAGGGATCTTAATGTTTTAATTTGCATTTCTTGAATGGCCAGTGATGTTGAACATTTTTTCATGTATTGACTGGCTAAGTATATTTCTTCTTCTGAGAGATGTCTACGTATTTTAGATGCTCGTTGTTTTCATTGAGTCTTTAAATTTGGGGAACATAAAAATTTTTTGAGCTCTTTATGTATTCTGGATGTTAGTCTTTTGTCTAAGGAGTAGCTGGCAAAAATGTTCCCATTCTGTAGGTTGTCACTTCACTTTGTGGGTGGTTTCCTTTGCTGGAGTAAATCGGACACACAAGCTTAAACATCGCATGGTTGCCCTTACATAAAAAATTTAATATGTAAGTAAAATATGAAATAAAAGAGAATAGGTAAAAGGTATGTTGCTGCTGTTAGTGTGCGTGGTGTGACAGCTCGTATTGCAAGATTTCCATTTCTTTGGATATGTCTTTACTGTTGCTATTTGCATGATCTATTTTGAATAAAAGAAAAAGAAAGAAAGAAAGAAAGAAAGAAAGAAAGAAAGAAAGAAAGAGTGAGCGAGCAAGCTGAGGACATAGCTCAGAGTTCCCTGGGTTCAATCTTTAGTATCATAAAAAGAAAGAAGGAAAGAAAGCCATGTGGTTACACTGAATCCACCCCAGTAATCCAGGATAGTCATCTCAGGTTCATTAATGCAACCACACCTGCACAGCCTCTTTTGTCATGTAAATATTCATAGTTTCCAGGGATTACCATAAGAACATCTTTGGAGGGGTCATTATTCTGTCTACCATACCCTCTAATTACATCCCTAGAGAGGGGCCAGCGAGTTTCATGTTTCATTTAGGCATTAAGAAATCTTTGACTGTGGAAAAGGTGAGCATCATAGACAGTGTTGACCGGGCCTGTGCAGGTGGAGGTGTATGTTTGAGGGATACTTTCAAAAATACTGAAGAGCAGATTTTTCTACAGTGCCTTGTTTAAATATCTTAAAACAAGCATCTATTTTGGAGGAATTTGTGTTCTTTCTATCAGTAGCAGTGATGGGAGACAGCAAAAACACCCTCTGATGACTTAAAGGGCCAAGTAGGAAGGCAATTCCCAGGAGGGCTGAGATTACATTAAATAATGAGAAAATACAATCACCAGAAAAAAAATTACTGTTATTGACTAACACCAATCACTTTTTATGTTCTAATCTTATGCTGAATACCTTAAATACCCTGTGTAATTTAATCACTCTTTTCTCAACATGTGGGGAAGTGAATGAGGGAGAAGGAGGAATGCAATTTGCTTGATTATCCTCATCTGGGAAGCAGAGGTCTGATGCTGCTACCTCAAGTCATGCTAGAAGTGTGACCCACGGCTTCCTTCGAGATGGCATGGCTTAGGAAATCAAATTACCCTTGGTGTGGGAACAGAGGTGTGCTAAGGTGACGTCACTTACCAGAGGTCACACAGGTTCTGATCACAGAACTGGGTCAAGAATCGAGGTTTCCGACTTCTAGCTCAGCCTACTTTGGTTACAGCAGACTGTCTGGCTATAGAATCACTCATGAAGTGAACAAAGCTCAGGAAATGCTCTTGGTTTAGTCTCCTTGAAATACAACCAATCGCAGATACCCCCAGATGCACATTTGCTCAAGATGAGAAGAAACTAAGAGCTTTGTGTAATGTACCTCTTCTTCCTACCAGTCTCACAAAACACCCAGAAGACATCTGTAGTCATCACCTGTTACATTTGACACCCACACGAGGGGTCTAACTCTCACCCAAGGGAATGTCAAAAGCATAGAGAAAGAAGCAGTGCTACCCATACCCATGTGCGTAAATTTCACAGTATATTGTTGAGAAGACACGCTTAAGCTAAAGATGAATACAAGCAATGCTATACAGTTTTAAGAGTCTATATATAGAGCGCTTAAGTGTAAAGAAATGAGTAGAAATGTTAACTTTGAAAGTGAAGGCAGTGGCTGCCTTGGGTGGACATTGGAGGTAGGAATGGAAGAATAAAGGGAAGAGAATGATGTGATAAGGGTATTTGAATTCCTGACTGAAAACCCAATTAAGTATTTGGCTCTTTCTGGGTAGTTTATTCAATGCTATAAGCATCATTTTCAGTGTTGGGACCAGTAACAGTGGGGAGAGGGCTGGAAAATCTTGGCCTTGGCTCAGCCATGTCTGGATAAACTGGAAATTTGCCCTGACAGCTTTTATTTCTCTATTGTGCAAAGCAGGGCCAAGTGATGTCACTGGACATGCAGCTGTCTCTGCCCTCTTCTTTGACTAGTGCCAAGAAAACTGATCTTTGCAACCATAAGGCTCCTTCTCCCAAGCCAGATCCAGCAGTCTGTTTTTATACCTGTGGCCACAGGGCAGACTCCTGGAAACTCAAGAGCTGTTTAGAAAGATAATGGCCTACTGATTTCAACTTCAAAAGATGCTGCTGGCTTATCTGTGGGATATTCTAAAAGTTGGTCTGCATCTCATTTTGTTAGAAGGGCACATGCTCAAAAGAGCAAATGAAGGAATTTCTTATTTTCTTGTATTTGTTTATATAGTCATTCATTTAAGGAGAAAATGCCTACTTAGTACTCAGGAACTGCAGAAGCAGATTAATGGCACATATGCTACCTTAAAGGTAAGTATAAGCAGCAGAGGAAACAGACATACAGACAGCTAATGCACAACACTGAAACACAGTAGTAAGAGGGGGTGGGAAGTTGGGAGCCCAGAGAAGGGTCACCCAGCACAGGATATAAGAAAAGGTCCTTGAGAAAAGTTTCAGGAAAAATGTCACTTGGAATAAGTCTTAAAGGATAATGAGTTAGCCGTACTGAAAAGGGGCAACAGCAGTTTTAGAGCAGCAGGAGCAAAATCAAAGGGCCTTGAAAGAGCATGAAGCATTCTGGGAAGTGCAGGTGATAGTTGTTTCATAGTGATGGTGGTGAGTAGATGGGATTCTAACTGGGATCATGCTTGTCCTGAATTTCTCCAGAATAGTATAAACACAGCAAAAAATAAAATAAGACAGTCCTCCAACAAACAAACAAGAAACATTTCTCATATACTGTGTATGAATTATGTGCTAGGCATTGTATTTGGAGTTTTATGTGCATTATCACATTTAGTCTCTATAAAACGCCATTTCATAGCCAAGGAAGTGGTCTAGACATGTTTTGACCCTAATTTTCCTGTCTCCTACTATTTGACCTTGATACCATTGCTACACAGGATTATGAGGTCAACCCTCCCACTTCATACTTGGCAATGATCAAATAATACAAAGTGTGTGGCAAACACTTGGAGAACTAGAGCATGCTTTGTATATAAAATAATGCTGTTTTACAATACCAACCTTTAAAAAGAAAACTAGAATCCAGAATAATGCACTGATAATTCCCACTGTATAATTCCATTTATATGAAATGTCCAGAATGGACAAATCTCCAGAGACAAAGAGTAGACTTTTGGTTGCCTAGGCTGGAGGGCGTGTAGAGGAGTATTAGACAGTCATGGCTAAAGGGTTTACTTTGCAGGGTGACAAAATGTTCTAAAAATGATTACGGTAATGGCTGCACAACTCTGTGAGTATGCTAAAAACCACAGAATTGTATATTTTAATTGAATTATTGCTAGGGTATATAAACTGTATCTCAATAAGGTGTTTACTCTAAAGAAATAAATGTTCTTGTAACAGAAATGAAAAGTAGGATGATGAAATAAACAAAATGCTCCTAAGAATGACATGATCTAGGATAGAGGTTATTCATATATTTGAACTTTAGAAGACAGTAGTCACTTTGATAAGAGCAGATTCAGTGAAGGGACAGAATGGAAATTAGGTTGAAGAAAAAGAAAGTGGAAACCATTTGTGGAGGGAACTATTTTAAGTAGTCTTGATATGAAAGGGACTATAGGTCAAGAGTTTATTTTTCTTACTCTCTTTAAGATGAGAGATATATTACAGTTTGTTTTTACATTGATGGAAATCACTCAGTTGAGAAAGAGTGATAGTACAAAAGAGAAGGAAATAAAATAAAAGTCCAACTCTATAAAATGATAAAACTAGACAGGAATAGATTACAAGCACAGAGACTGCTATAGATACGAGGAAGGCACCTCTTTCATGACAATGGAAGAGAGTAAAGGAAATCCGGGCATAATTGCAAATAGATTTACAGATCTGGTGAAGGGAAATGATGGCAATCCTGAAGTATGAAGTAAATCATCTAAAAGAAGGAGCCTTAAAGAGAAGGCAGGCAGGGATGCTCAGAGTTTGGCTGCAAGAGAGAAGAAAAGGTATAAATTTGTCCTTGGGGAGGCTGGCAGAGCAAGCCTACCAGAGAAATTTCTTTGAGGTCCCAGGTCATGATGAGTGGGTGAGATTATGACCCTAGTTGAAAATGAGAACAATCTGTGAGCTAGGCCAGACCTTGAAAGTTGGACTGGGTCAAAAGTTGTCCAAAATGATGACTTTAATTTACTTAACTTTCACTTTGTGCTAATACATCTTCAGTAAGAGAGTAGGGAAATGATTTTTTAAAAGTAAACATTTTCTAATGGGGCGGGTGACATTGCTTTCTGATTCCTTACCTGGTACTCATACATATGAATCCAAGATTCAGTGGTCCTTACAGTTACAAGATCATTTGACTCAAGAACTCTTCGAGTTAGAAAAGCCTTTATTTTGTGGGACAGGGAGAGGTAGAGAGATAGCTCAGCTCACATAACATGGGACATAGCATGTGCATTCTGAATTCACATTCCCTTCTAGGTCCAGTTAACCTAACTAAATTCTCCCATTTTGACTTCTTGTCTTATCTTTGAATCTACTGTCTTCTCAAAGATCCATGGCCTCAGACAAGCCTCTGCCATAACCTGGTCAGACAAGTTTCTTCAAAAAGACTGAAATGCACAGAGAAAGTGGGTGATCATCAAGTTTGCATCCATTATTTGCTTTTTAATTCTCTAGTACAAACAGTGTGATTTGAATGCATGTGTGTGTGTGTGCGCATTTATGATATTCTCTAGGGCAGTGTTTTTCAATTAGAATCTTGTGAGCTGTCACTAGTAGTTCTGTGAGAGATTATAAATGAACAAGAAAACATTGTTTACCTTCTCATACCACACACACTTAGAATCCCTTTAGAAATTCTGTGAGTGGTGAGATTGTGTTCATTTGTGGGGTCCATTTTGGTTTCTGTGCAAATCGAGGAAATCTTCAGCTGCTGATACTTGCTGACCACCATGTTGCCTGTAAGGAAGACCCTTGGCCGAAGTTGCCAGTGGTTCCCTCATGGAGTCACCTCACCCACCCAACCTTCCTGCACTCAAACTATTTGTGCTCAGTGCTATGGAAAATTGGAGAGAAATTTTCGCTCCGAAGAAGAAATTTTTCTGTGTTGCTACTTAGCTTCCCCGCTTGCCATTTCACTATCCTAAGCATTGCACAGAAAAGAATATGTACATAAAACAGTTTTATTGCAGTATTTCAATATTTTTTGCAATTTAGGTTCAGTTATTAATTTTGCATCCTGTATTATAATTTTTTAGCACTTAAATTTTCAAACATGTTTGAAGGTCTATGTGGTGGCTTTTGAAATGAGATGTGAGAAGAAAGAGGAAAATCTTTAGTGCAGACCTACAGACATTTCAGATAAAGTAATGAAGCAAGGAGGAATTACAATCATCTGAGTCATTGTATTGTGTAAGTGCAAATGAGG
Organism: Cuniculus paca; assembly: GCA_004365215.1. Classification (NCBI taxonomy): domain Eukaryota; kingdom Metazoa; phylum Chordata; class Mammalia; order Rodentia; family Cuniculidae; genus Cuniculus; species Cuniculus paca. Next base: position 6,693 of record RJWT010010131.1, on the reverse strand, counting down.
AGATGCGAGAAATGTGTATGTTCCTGTTGATAATGGAAATTGCTTATCAGTGGATTTTATGGGTCATCTGAGGTCTTACTCTATTTTGCGTCATTCATGGCAAACAAGTTATGAATGTGGCAATGACTGGCAAAATAAAAGAAATATTACAGTTGAACAAATAAAGGAGCTAATTATTTGAAGCAACCATCAAAATTGTAAAACTCTGTTAATTATTTGTTTCAAAAAGTTACTTTTAGAGAAATCGCTCAGGAAACTGCTTAGAGTTTAGTAGCAGAATTTACTGCCCCTCCCCAAGGAAAAGTCACACCTTTAGTGAGAATGTAATAATCCTCAGCACATAAAGCTATACTGATCCAGATGCTCGGATAACTCGTAGTGTATCAAATTCAGATGGTTCGACTCTCAGACTACAACAAGTTGACACCAAGGGCAAACTACTCGTTGCTGAAAAGGTTTTGATGAAAGTCACTTCTCCAACTAGCTTAACACAAATTACTTCACGTGTATAGTTTGTGAATAATGACAAAATTAAGAAATATTTTCAGCTACAAAACACTGCTTAGTATAAGCAAAGTCCAAAATATGGTATATATTTTGTTTTTGTAACTTAAAGCATCTGTTTTGGAGGAGTTGTGTTGGTATCTGTGCTGATGATGCCTCATCCACAGTGGGTTCCTTGAAAGGCTTTATTTCTTTTATAGAAGAAGAAATCCTGACATTGTCACAACGCACTGATTTGTTCATAAACAAGGTCAAACATCCTTGGAAAGGAAATAACAAAAGTTTTGGATGATACTAAACAGAGCTTTACTAAACAGAGATCAGTTCAATCGAGAATTTAAAAAAATAGTGAGAAAACTCAGACAGACATTTTCTTCTCCTCTAAATAGAGATGTCACTGGTATGTTTGAGAAGTGTTTTTGAAAACATACAAAAGCAGATTTTTCAAAAAGGTTTCAGAACTGAAGAATGACTTGCAGACATGGACAAATCAGCAGATACGTTTTCATGACATGAGCCAGTTAAATTAAGTCCCTGTAAAACTCAGGAGAAAATGTTTTCACTACAAATGCCAAGATTTTGGATTTAGAAAGACCTGAATTTTTTGGAAAAATCATGTTGCAAAAGAGAACTTTGAGATGTTTCTATTGCTGCTTGAGTCTGTGGATAATGTCAAGTTTCAATTTGTATTGAGAAGAATCTGGAAGAAGCTTATTTGCCCTGCATTTTAGATGTAAGCGCATGAGGAGGCGAGGGGGCCTTTCTCTGAATCTGGCTCAGCCTCAGCAGTTTGGAGAGACAAGGAGGAGCGACAGCTGGAGCTGGATCCATTATACTTTCTCAGTGGGACCCGAGTTCTCTCCAGAGACCAGTCCTGGATTTCAGAGTAGGAAGCATGTTCTGGGATCCACAGGGAAGCAATGAACTTTTTGTTGCAGTTTCAGCTTCTCATGCATAGTATGAGCAAGGTTTCTGCTATTTCACGAGCACCAAGGGCAAAGGCTGAAAATGAAATCCACTTGTACTTAATTTTTCAGGTAGCACCACACAAGCACAGGATGCACATTAAAGCCGAAAATTTCATTTTTTTTTCAGTTTCAAAAATAACACTTCTTAAATGCATGTCTAAGTTTATCACAAGATGAAGTCAATATATAACACTTTATCATCACTAGGTCTGTGTTTGAGTTTGATCGTATCAGTCAGTAAGAAACTTTTTGCCAAGTGTTATACAAAATCATGTTTTAAGATACATTTTTATTCACATTACTTTGGTTTGAGATTTTAGAATTTTGCGTATTTGTTGGTGGGCAACTTTAATCCTGTAAATAACATTAAGAAAATTTACAGTCTTTGTTTAAGTTAAATCTATTGGGTCAAATTTAGAAAGGTTAAATCCTACTTTTGCTTAAGCTAGTTATTCAACAGGAATTAATCATATATGCTTTATGAAATTTTTAATTTTTAGGAAAGAAAAGGAAAGGTGAACTAGGTTTACTTATCTAATTTTCTGAGTTTTTTTTCCCAGGAAATATTTGTTTAAAACTCATCGTTAGTGTTAAGTAAGAGAAACAAATTTTAACTTATATATACGCCACACATATAGTGATTTTAAATTTTGAATCCTGAAAATCAATGAAAGGATTCCTCTAGATTGAAAAGGTTGAGAAAAATCTTTAGTCACCTTCTTTAGTTATCCTTCAAGGATGTCAGAAAGGCCACACTCCCTAGCATTTACTCCAAGAAATTTAGCTCTTTTTATCCCTGATAAACACTAGACTTTTTTATTTGTATCGTTAATGTTAAGAATGCTTTTTTTTTTTAATTTGTGAAACTAGAGGTTCATAGATGAAGCACACTTGTTAGAAATGGACTTTCAGTGGTGAAATCAATGGTATTCAAGTGACATGGTGGCCTTAAATGTTCTGAGACCTTACACTTATCCGAGCAAAGTATGTCGCTAAATGGCGCTATGTCTAGACATAGGTCTGAGGTTTTCTGGTAAGTGTGAGGGTGGAAGAATCCTGTTTTTGAAATGTTACATCAGCCTCCAGAATCTTGTTCCAAATGTAGACAGGTGTGTAAAGGATGAGAGACCTGAGACTCCACTGAACTTCTCCATCTGCTAATAAATAACTGTATACAAAATGTCAACAATATGTACAACAACATTTGATCTGTGATTTTATTTTATTATTATAACCACGTGGTAGGCTTATGAGGAGGCAGCCAACCCTCATCCACTTCAAACTTTCCATATTACTGCTATCCATAAAAAGTAACCAAGAATTTTACATGGGCAAATTGATGTGCCTGCTAGCTTGCAACAGCTGGTTTCATCAACAGATGGCATTTTGCAAGGTGAGTGAGACTCAGGAAGTGCTAACAATAGGAGTGGTTGCACTATTGGTCTATCGAATATAAGCTGAGCTGCGAGGGATGCGAAGCCATGAGGATGGTTCTGGGAAAGTACAATGAACTCAAATGATTGATCACTTACAAGAATTATTACCTTGGTCTTGTTTTTTTCTTCTTTTCAAAAGTAAAAAGGATCTTAATACTGTGCCCCAACATAGACCTCAAGAACATTCTAAATAAAAGATGGAATTCTGATAAAATTGTTTACAATTCACTATGGTACATTCCTTCTTGATTTTGCAAATATGGATTCTCTGCTGATAAATTTTAATCTAAGGTCTATTTTTTCCTTCATGGTTCATTCTCTTTCATGGGTAAATAATAAATACTAAACGAAAACACAGAGGCAGCACTTTTTACAAAACAGTATTAGAGATAGAGCTTTGCTGCCTGAGTTAATCATAGAAAGTTTTACATGGAAATTAATTTTGAATTAACTGCTACTTACTTTATGTTGAAAGTAGAAATCCATACAGCTTATTGTCTTTATTAATGTGACTTTATTTTTTCACTGTGTTCATCAATGTAATTTTGATATTCAAGCAACTCTTGCCTGGGGAAATAAAACCTTCAAGTGACCTTATTACTCATTTCAAAAAAAGGCCCATCAATTCTCAATTAGAAAATATCAAATGAGTCTATACTCTAAGACTATTTTTCCAGAAATATATGCCTGCTTTATTCATCATTCCTAAACTATAGCATGTTTTTATTTTATGAGGTTCTGGGGATTGTACCCAGGACTTTGCCCTGAGTTACAACTCCAGCTCTTTTTCATTTTTAATTTTGAAACAGGGTCTCAGTAAGTTACTAAATGTCCAGGCTGGATTCAAAATTATAATCTTCCTGCCTCAACCTCCCAGAGTGCTGTCAGTACAGTTTGTACCCACCCTAAACGAGTATATCTTTAGCCAATCCTAATCAAGCCCCCACATTAAAAGACCTAGCTTAAATTGACTTAAAAATCTCATGAATATCCTGAGTACTTATTCTGAGATGCTGCTGAGAAACAAAAATTATGGGAAGCCATTATTTTCGATTTAGTTCACACATTAAGCCCCAATAGAGCCGATGAGGCCAAAATGGAATGACTCATGCTAAATGTCACAAATCAAAGATAAACTTTAAAGAACCAGGTAGATTCTCAATCAGTTTCCTGAGAAGAGGAGATACCAGTTTACATGAGTTAGCATAATAAGGAAGTCCCCTGTCCTTTAATCTTTACAAAATACCATAACCTGGAGTAAACTGATGTTAACCAACCATTTTTTCTTATTGCTCTTTTTCCTCTCTCCCATATTACAGAACCATTGCCAATGGGTGTTCTCATTCTTTTTCACAGAACAGAGTCTGCTCTGATTCATGAATAGAAAAAGCTAATTAGATCTTGAACTATATTTGTTGCAATTTTGTGTTTTAACACTACTAAAACTGCAGTAAGGATAAATAGAGTATAAACTTATTTACATTAATGCTCATTTTTTTTATAACAGATTGTCATTATCCTTTTTTGCAAACCATATGGTAACATTTGTTGAACATTAGTAAGCATTGGGGCTGAGTATTTTGTTAACACTGAGTTCTCAAGGCATTATGTAAGGGGGACTATTGCTCTTTCCATTTCACAGAATGGAAAATGAGGCTCAAAAAAGGTTAACTATTTTCCTTAAGTTACATAACTAGGCAGGAGAGGGGCCTGAATCTGCACCTTGGTGATGCATTCTCAGAGCCCTTCTTTTGAACTGCTAAGTGCATCTTCCCTCCAATCTTTTCAAACATGAATGGCTCTTCACCACATGCAATACATTTCATAGACCTTTCTTCTTATCTCCTCTTGTAGTTTATACCAAGTGAAAACCTAGTATAATATTCAATGTTATGACTCGGCTCAACTGTTCACCACCCCAGAGCTGAAAATAGATCCAAGGCTATCTCAGATAGCTAATTCTCAAGAGTTATGAGTCATCCATTCTCCTTTTAGAAGATTCCGTGATGAAAAGCAGAAGAGAAATACTAACATTTAAAGTAATCCTGTCTACAAATAAGAGATGGACTTATTTTGATTTAAAGCAATTTACAAAAGGATTTGCACACCTCATTTCTACTGTTTCACCAAGGTCTTGACTCATGGCTGCAGGTTGTATAATTAGCTATATTAATCTAGTAAATGATGGCAAAATGCTTGGTAATGATGTCTAACTGGGGCATTTCCAGAGAACCTTTGTTGTTTAATTAGGACATAATGTATGAGAGTGTAGTGAGCATAGGGTTACAAAAGGCACTTGCATGTGAAGGTACTTATGCTTAGTTCAATACAACGGCTTTTTAGGCCAACTATTCAAATAAATTGACATCATTGTGGTACATGAACTTAAAAGTAGTCATTGTTCACTAACTAATTTTATTTTAGCATATACTTAGGGGCAATCAATCACTGCTAGGGATAATAAAAGATGCCCGGATGAAGAAATGCACTAAGTATCAAGGACCATGTCTTGTAATCCCTCATAGGTCCCACTTACCCTTCATCCTCCCACATGGAATCACAGGTTGGGAAACTCACTTCTTCATATGCAGGAAACATCAAAGCATGAAGTTACAAGACAGTTCTGCATTTATTGTTTTCAGCTCGGTTTACCTCACAGACGAAGTTTACCCCTCTGATTTTATTTGTACTACTGCCTCCCCGATCGCATTAAAATTTACGTTTCAGTTTGGAGGCTTTTAGTTGTAAGCAACAGAAAAGCAAACCCAGCTTGTATTAAACAATGGGAATTTGTCAGCTGGAGGCAGAACAGGCTTAACTGTTTGACCCAAGCCCTGGTTCTAGTCTCAGATGTTCCCTCCAGTGAAACACCTTCTTCTGTATTTCACTTGCATCTTCGAGCTGATTTCTTTTCTGTTGGGAGATACATGAATGCAAAACATGCTTCCTGAAAGATGCGAGTCACCCCTAACAAATACCTAACCGAAGTAGTGAGTGTTCCAGGTATTGATCCACACTTGTGAATTCATGCAGCTGGAGAAATAGGATGAGCTGACCAACTGGGTACTTGAACCTAGAGGGATGGGACTGTTGCATCAGCTGCCCAGAAAGTGCTCTCTTCTACAGGCTCATCCTGGGGTCAGATGCACTTCAACTGTGTGGATGTTGCACATGAAGGGCATGGAGAGTGGAGATTGTGGAGACAACTTTGATGTCTATTACAGACTATACCAGTAGTCTAGTCACCATGCTGGGAGAAGCCATATATAACAGGGGTATACAAGCAAACGACTCCAGAGGTGCTTAGTCAGTCTAACTATTGACAAAGACCAAACTTCTTGACCAAACTCAGGTTTTTCTAGGCTGTTTTGTTTTTAGTTTTTTATTTTTGGGGTTTTTCTTTTTTTTGGCTTGACCTTAACTTGGCCTATGTTTACTGCAGGTACTCAACCAATCTTGTTTGTCTATCCTGCCTCACCCACCCTAAAAGACTGAACATAGTTGTGAAGCTCAAGTCTGTGTCCCTCAGGATGAAGATTCAAGCCCCCTATGCTCCTGCCTGGGAAGGTTGAAAGTTGCTAAACAATTAATCTCTGTCTCAGACAACTTGGGAAGATAGGACCCTTGTCTTCCAGTCTCTATGGAAGCATAGAATCCCATCTTGAGTTAGTAACTGTTACCAAAATTGTTTTAGTTACTTTTCTCTGGCTGCTGGGGCAAAATACCCGACACCCAAAGTGAAGGAAGAAAAGATATATTTAGCTTGCAGTTTTTGGAGGTTTCAG
>RJWT010010130.1:0-24504 GCA_004365215.1 Cuniculus paca | reverse complement strand
GTTTGTCTCAGCAACAAAAAAAAGGTAACCAAAACAATGCCCCAGGGCAATAGGCTGATGGCCATGGATGTAGACTTCTATACTTCTTGCTCCTTTTATTTGAGTGCTTCTATTTCCCCATACTTGACTTTATTTAAATAGTAGGTTTTTCACATCTCTTATTTACCTCGAAGATTAAACTTGTTTTCCCAACATCATTTACTCTTTAATAAGGTACTGGAGAGATTCTGCTAAGCTCTGAGTTTCCTACTATAGCTCCAGGTTTGACTACTCAGCCACCTTGCTAACTTGGATCCACATCACTAGTGTAAGTACAAATGATTATCCTGATTATTCTCTATAAGGAATACATCCAATATCTAATTCTCATATTAAAGAGCTGATGTCAGTATTATTCATCCCCCATAAGAAAGTAAAATTCTCTTTTCTGTGTGTATTCCGGTTTTATATTATAAGCGAAGTGTTACAGTTTCATGATCAAAATTTCCAATGAGATAATAAATCTCCCAAGATGCTGAGGTATATTTCCCAATTTTACTTTTTAGAATAAAGACTATCTATACAAAATGAAATGAAACAAAAGACTAGATTTAGGAAGCAATAGAATTGTGAAACATAGAGTGTGGAACATAAAAAAAAAGTGTTTTTCCTAAACAATGCCACATCCGCAATAAGGCAGAAATGGCGGAAGTTTTTTCCATAGCTACCCAGATCTTCTGTATTTACAACTCTAATATATGCCTTTATTTCATGTAATTTTGAAACCTCGTTACTTAGATTTTATGTACCACAAAATATGATGTTCACCGGCCTAACATTAAGACATTTCCTTCTCAGCTCACATGGGTTATTTTTATTTTTGCAATTCACAGACTTGAATCATGCCTCTAGCTTCTAAGGTCAGATGCTAAATCAAATTTTATGAATGGTTGACACATTTAAAGAAAAGAAGAAATTTTTCTCTCTTGAAAATTTAACCAATTTGAGAAAAATTCACTGTATAAGAATCACTCAAAATTCAGTAGTTTAAAACAGCAACCACTTATTTTTCACAAGCATGCAGACCCGCTGAGGATCACAGATATGAAAATCAGCTGATTCAGGCTGAGTTTGCTTTGATAGTTCACTGGTTTCTGCTTAGTTCATTCACTGTCCAAATGCAGCTCAAACTCAACTGACTGAGACTGGTCTGGCTAAGTTTGGATTTGTTTCACAGCTCTCATCCCTCTCCAGGGAGGAGCCACACCTGGGACATGCACTTCTCATGGTGACAGCAGAAATGCAGAATGTGCAGGAATTTTACAAGTCTCTTGCAATGTTTCTGCTGAAATTCCACTGACAGAGCAAGCATACAGCCAATCTAAGATGCCAGGTGTGGGAAAGAAGCACCACTTACAATGAAAATCATAGTAAAGTCACTAGACAAATGGAGCCATTTCAGGAAGTGATGATGAATTAGGGCCATTAGTGCAATCTTTTATGTTATTTAGAATTTCGAAAAAACAAGTATATGTAAATTTTTCCAAAGGTATATCTACCTACCTATCAATTTATCAGCTATTTATACATGAACTAAGTATATCTATCAACTAAATGTTAATTATTTAAATATAGGCTTTAGTATATTCAAAACTACTTGTATGGGTTTTGGTGAAAGTGAGAAGAACCAGGAATGACAAATTATTTCCATTTATTAGTAATTAGGGTAAATTCCAAACAGAAGCACATCTGCTACGGTACTCACTAAATGATTCCATATACAAATCTGTTTGCAATATAAGTGAGTGCAAATCTTTACAGAGCTATCCTGGAGGCAAACAGGAATTGGCAAGCAGAACAAATCAGTAAATAGCAATAATCAAAAGGATCTGTCTTTCATTAGTGTTCAAATGACACTGTTACATAACTGAAATCTTTCTTTATATAAACCGCTATCATGATTCCAATTTTTAACTAACTCTTCATTCTTATTTTTCTAACATCAAATAAACTTGAAAAGTAATTCCAATAAAAAGTCAATTATTAGGAGAGTAGCTAATATTTCTTGTGTGTTACTATGTGTCAAAGTGTTTTGTAAATCATTTTCATGGTTTTTAATCCTTTTACAAAACTCTAAGGCAAGTATTATTACCAAAATTTTACAGAGAAGATACTAAGGCATGAAAGTTTAAGTAACTTGCCCAGTGTTCTAGGTAGCAAATAATGAAAAGACAATTCAGACTTATGATAGTCTAATTTAAAAGCTTGCATTCAGGAACCATTGGTTTTATGTTTAATATAATGACTATATTCATACTTAACCAGTAAGTGGAAATAAAATGAAGTTCAGAGTTGCTGCTACATGATGTAGACAGAAGAAATATGTCTGTAATCAGAGTAATCAACTAGGTACCTTTTGTTTTCCCCTGTCCAATTTTGATAGTAAATAGACAACTCTTGACAGCACCCTGACCTGAGAAAGCCACCTGGGTCACTCATGGGTGTGCCACCAAGTACTATCGGAATCACTAGGTGATATTACAGATTCCTGAAATGGGTAAGGAAAGGTGGGACAGGCTATTACGTCTCCCTGACCTACCACTGTCATGTTTTTCTCAGGAAACAGATCTTCCAGGATGCATACATAGAGATGAAATGAGTTGTACAACAGGAAAAATGTGTTAGATATTCTAAAATACCACCTAGATATCTCTTAAATGATAAGCTTATTTCCTCAGTAACTGGTATTGCTGATAAGAGGTAGCTTTCACCTCTTAATTCCTGGTGTCCTCTCATAAAACTGAATTAACCTGAGATTAGACTCAGTTTAAGATAATCACCTTGCTGAACATCATTAGCCTTCCCAGCAAAACCTATATCCAATAACATAATGAAACAGGAGTGTAACCCCTCGGCGTTTGAGTCAAACAGGAGAATTTTGAAAGTACATTTTTCAGATCTCGCCATTGGTTAAACTGATTGCTGTATTGTTAACTTCTTGCTCTTCACACTTCTCTTTTCCTCCCTTCTGTCATGTGTTAACCATAAAAGTACCCTAGAGTAGAGATTCTAAATAGTAAACTACTTCTCAGAATCTCTTCATTGGGGACCTCATCTGTGACAAACCCAAAAAACTGCAGTAACGTCTTTCAGCATGCTGAACCACAATTGCTCTATGTGTACATGGAGTTGTGAAACACCTTAACTAAGAAGCACAAGACTCTACAGTTGGTTGTTAAATATATATATATATTATTATATATTAATATATATTATATTAAATATTTATATATAAATATATTTTCACAATCAAAACTTCTATATTTTTGGTTGCTTTAGATTTCTACCTCTGAAATAACAAAACCAAAACCAAAAGACCTTTTAGAGTAGTTTTCCATGGAAAAAAGTTGTATTCCTGAAAGATGAGTGAAATTTACTTCCATGAGTATGAATTAACTAATCAATGTTGATTATGAAAATTTAATTTACAATTTTAATTTTATGTCTTTATTCATTAAATTTTTAAAGTGGAGATTTAGGCATTGAACAAGGCAAGTAAATATATGCAGAGAAACAAGAGAATTTGTTAAACCTAACAAGCACAATAGATAGCCACCATCTGTCTCATGTAGCAAAATTACTGAGTTTTGCTTGCACAGTCACTATTAATAAAGTCTTTGGGGAAAGGCATGGAAACAAGCACCTGGAAATAAATTCCATGAGCTTCGATGGGTTTGCAGTTCTTTAAAGTATTTCCTTCTTCCATTTTTTATTAAAATATTTTTTAAGTTTTCATCTTGTCATAGTTCAGATACTAATAGAGAAGAGTTTTTTTTTTCCCTGCCTTTTCCTCCCATGGAAAAATTGTTAAGTAAAAGAAAAGCAATACAACTCTGAGAGTAAACCCAATGGTATCTTTAGAGACAGAAATGAGAGGAGACCAGGGAAAAAGGAAAAGGTATTTTAAGAGAAATTGGCATTTAATCTAGAGGCATCTAAATACTGACAGATGTAATAAAAATGTCAGCTGTTATTAATCTTGAGGTAATCATCAAAATATATGTTCTTCACAGCAACCAAATATTAATAAGATGTTTTGTCTATCATCAAGTAATAAAATTATAAATATGAGTTATTTGAATTGTACTATGTTTAATTAAGAGCTCCTTTAAAATGAAGCCAAATTTTGTCTAACTACAAGTTTATAAAATTTAAAAAAATAAAAGCAGGAAGAAAAGAGTATCTGGATGTTATCTTGCTACATGTTATCAATTTTAGGTTTTATCACTATGTGTATCAAATGCCACACTACTATGTCATCTCTTCACAAAGAATAAGTCTATCATAGTCACCAAAAAAACAATCTATATTTTTCAGCAAAGTGTAGAAATTCACTTTTCTCCATCCATTGTGTTTAATACAGAGGAATGGAATTCCTTCAATAAGAAAAGTGATAGAAGCATTAAGTAGAAATAATCATGTAAATAAATAATATAATTAAGATTGAACCAAGAATTGGTAGCTTATTAATGTCATACACCATAAACATGAATATTTTCTTTGTGCTCAAAGTCATATACTACACTTGAATTCATTTACATTTGTATCTGAATAAAAAATTGGAAATAAGCATACATATATAAGAAAGAACAACTAGAATAGAACAAGCAGTCGAGACCATGGCTGTGATCATAGGATTTTGCTTGTGACATGTGAACCAGCCAGAAAATGGAATGACTTCTTGATGGCTTTTAGGAAGGGTACATCTGGCATTGGTTTGAAGAGTGCTATTGACTAATATGAGAGAATCCTTAATTATATCTGCCTTCATTGTCTAGGTTTGTCCATTTTTTGATTAATGGAGAATATTAGTTTTTTATTTTATAGTTTTGAATTTTATTTCAAACAGGAAAAAAAACCCAAAATTTCAAAACAAGATAATAGGAGAGTAACAATGGTTAACATATTGCATATTGTTATCTTTAGTTACTCAGGGTACAAAATACAGGCACTTAGACATTGATTTTTCCTCAGAAATGCCAACGCCATGCTCTGTAAGAAACAGAAAACTGAGCACTTTTTCCAATAGACAGTTTATTATTAGTTTAATAGATGAAGAACTTTTTTAAGGTATTCAATTTGCTTCCAGTTAACGGTGAATTTGTGCACGTTTTGGGTGGAATTAGTGAGTGTTTTTGTTTTGTGGTGCTCTGAGCACAGTAATATCATTTAAAGTTGGTTTCAATTTGAAGAAGAAAGGATCATTAATTTGGAATTGTTCTCATTTGAGAAAACTCAAAATGTTCAAAAATACTGTTCAATAGCAAATTTGAGAATGACTTTCCCAAATTTAATTCAGAAAGCTTGCCACAGACTTATTAAAAATGTACTAAAAATATCACCAAGACTCTAACGCCAAATAAGAATTACCTTAAAATTGAGAAAAACGTAGACTTAAAGGATGCCTGGGATCAGAAAAGGATTACAGTGGTATAATTATAGAAGCATTGGTGTTGATTATTACTTTTTTTCTATGTTCTTGCCTTGTCTTTCTAAGCTTGTCTCTGTCTAGTGTCTTTATTGAGCTTTTTAATAAAATTACATTTTACTGTAGAAGTTCAGGAATTTCATGTAATTTGCTTTTGAATATTTATATTCTAGCATTTTTGCTTTTTTTCTTTTATACTATCTGGGAATTGACACAACAGCAATTACTGGTTTTATTTTTTTAAGTTTATTTTATTTTATTAGTACATATTTGTATTTCATGCAGTTTACAATCATCTTGAGGAGCGATTACATGTACATATTGCGGCTTGTTTTTTGTTTGTTTGTTTGTTTTATGTCTTCTTCTTCCTTACCCTGTCCCTTCCAGTTTTATTAATTTTCTTACAGTTAGATGAATTCTTTGCTGATAAGATTCTTTTAAAGTTTACTTTGATTTGGAGCAAAAACTGGAACAATGGACAGATCATCAGGGATATTCCTGGTGGTGCTATATTGCATATATATGAACTCTCAGCCTGACAGGAAAAGTGTTACAGAATGGCTGTGTATAGAGTAACATGGGGAATTTTTAAAAAATAACCATTGTCTCCCAGAATAACTGCATCTGAACCATTGGTTTGGGAGCACGCACATGTATTCTCAAAACTTTTCCCAGATGATTTTGAAGTATGTGGAAGGCTAGGCATCACCATTTTAGTGTTCATTTCTCACTAGCTTAAGTGAGATTGCCCCATAAAAGATTACTCAAACTAACCTCTTTTCATTGGCTCCTAGACACAGTGATAGCTACAAACATGGGTAGCTTTACTTTCTCTTCTGTTTGAAAAACAATTAAATGCAGTGTACCAGTTAGTATGAAACCATACCTCTCTAGCACTAGGTGGTTTTGAGTTTCAAATAAATTTTGAAAATGAAATTTAAAAAATTATACTCATTGATTTGGATTATTTCTGAGAGGATACAAATATTGAAAAGAAAAACTTTATATTCGTGGTAAACTCAAACATCTTCATAAATATTTTGAGTAAATTAAATCTCATTTTAATTAACAAACTGAATTTCTCAGAGGAGTTTTGGGCTTACCCAAAACAGAGTGGAAAGTACAAAGAGTTTCCTGATGCTCCCTACTCTCCTTTCCCACTGTCTACAACCCGAACCAGAATGGTATGTAATTACAAAAAATGAGTTTACATTAAATTAACACTTTTATGACAAGGAAATATTGTCTGCTTTGCAGGATTAGTTTGTGTATTCTACTATTTCCTCTTGTCTGAAGATAGAAAAATCACATCATTTTTATGCAAAATGTTATGAAAATAGTAATATTCAGAAGATGAATTTACATTAAAGCGGGTGCATTTGTTTCTTTCTAAAGGCCTACCTGTGTTTTTGTAGGAGTCTACTGTCAAAAACATTGCCCTCATTTCCATAGATACAGCAAGAAATATTGAACCCCTTAAGAATTTTAATAAGCTAATATTTAAAGTCACCATTTAAGGAATGATACTAATTCTAGTACAGTGTTTTTCTAGACTTTTGCCTTTCTTTCTCCTACTGAAGGCCTAATTTCTCTAAGGATCATCATCCCTGTGGCCTATTGAACCCCACCTCTCCATTGAGAGATCATCTCTAAGGTCAAAAAGAAAAAAAACAACCTTAATTTATTCTTAGAAATTGGAATATATCTTTGATATTTTTGGATTTGTGAATTAGATGGAACTGTTTTCCACAGCCTCAATTGGATTTTATACCCACTTAAGAGACAATATTATGTCAAAAAATACAAGTTTTAAAGATTGAATTAATATTCTTTAGTGCTTTTATGGGACCATTCTAATATACTTCATAGTTTTTAATTGCATAGGTTGATACTAAATATAAACAATTTACTGCTGGAATTTAAATATAGGATGATATTTTTAAACTGCTGAAAACAGAAACACTGATTTCATGTTTTAATTTTGGCATAAACTAATTATAGGTATCATAAAATTACATAAAATATTAAAAACTCCATTTACTTTTAATGAAATTTCAGAAATAAGACAAATTAGTTTAAAAGGGTTGGGTTTTAAAACTTTCAACATAACATTTGAAAATATGCTGCCTTAACCTACCAAATTAAATGGAATATTTATTTCCTAAGATTTCTGTCATAATTCCATTCACATATCAAAACTCTTTTATAACAACATGTAATATTCATCAGCCTTCTTTGTGGGTTGCTCCATTCTTCTAAGGATACAAGTAGTTGTACAAAAATAATTATCGAATGAATAGTAAATCTTTGTGGTAGACTTTAGTCATATACCTAAATCCCAAAATATTATAATTAACTAATTGAAACATTGTGACTATTCTCATTAGAATTCACAAAGCTTTTACCAAAATTCATATTATTGTCTAGTTGCTAAGTAAAATGGACATTCAGAAGCAAAAATTAATAGTAGGTTAAGAAAATATTTATGACAAGAAAAGGGAGTTGATTATTATCTTAATTTTCATTTTAATGGCATGCTAGAAAACTTACACACAGGTACGTGCCTTCAATGGCCAATAAAGGAAGACTCTAGGGACCAAGACTCAAGCAGTGATACTATGTTAAGTCCTCACAGTGATTGATGTGTAGCCAAACTTGACAAACTTAGTCTTGACACGTCATACACCTTTAGAAATACATTGAGTGGAATAATTCCCTCACTGCAATATATTTTGTGTCTGTGAAAAATAACAAAATTGACTTCAGTTGCAGGTGATCTTGTTTTCAGGGATGATCTCTCTTCTAACTAAAAATTTACAAAAATTTTAAGTTTTGTGTACCTCCCATACTTCATCTTTGAAACAAAAAACTTTCTCTGGGTGAAACAAGACATTTTCACCCCTGAATTTTGTGCTTTTAAGTAATTAAATGAAGAAGCTGGTCTGTAACTATGCAGTCATGAGCTGATTAATCTTTGTAATCGATTGCTTCACCAGAAAATTAGAGTCTTTGACTAATGTACTTTATTAAATTAAAAATATAAATATAAGATTAAAGTAAACTTATTACCTGGAGAATTTGGTTAGAAATAATTTATTTTCCAAATAAAACACACAAAAATTAAATATTTTTTTAAATATCTGAATTCTCTTCAAAATATTGAGTTTGTTAATTTGCCATTTATGTGAAGCCCAAAAGTAAAAAGTCTTTAGAGGAATTTTAGTACTCAGATTTGCTCTTTGTATGACAGTGTATAGCATTTACATTTTGGAAAGTTTTATAAGTTCTTACAAATGTAATATATAGTTATGGAATCTTCCCATCATTCCTCAAAAGCTCCTTGTGAAAATTTTTTTTCTCCTAGGCTATAATTTTGTTATTAATTTTGTTAATGATATCTCCTGCGTAGCAGAAGTTTTAAATTTTGACAGCATAGTGTTTTTAATTTGATAGTTACTACTTTATGTACGGGCTAAGAAATATTTACTTGCTCCAAATTTACAAAAACATTATTTTTATCTAGATAATAATGGTTTTTATGTTTAGAATAACAATACATATATGTGAAATTAATTTTTGCATAATCTACAGGTTAAGCTTCAATTTTCCACATATGAATATAGAGTTGTTCCAGTATCTCATTTTGAAAAGACTTTCCATTGAATGTATTGGAAACTCTGTGAGCAACCTTGCCATATATTCATGGGTCTCCTTTACTCTCTCACTCCTCTATTAGACTTACCAAGTCTTAAAATGTTGAATTCAGGTATTCTAATCTATAACACCATTTTTGCTTTTCAAATCATTTGGGACATTGTGTATATTTTTTGTCTTTATATCTATAGGTGGTTTCTTGAAAAAAGCTTATGAATGATTATAATAGATTATAATTGATTATATAGGTTGACAAGTTCTGTTTTTTTTTTTGTTTGTTTGTTTTGTTTTGTTTTTTACCAGGGATTGACCTCAGGATTTCACACTTGCCAGGCAGGCACTTAGGCTGCTAAGCTAAATCCCCGGCCCTAAGCTCTACATTTTTATCAGTGTTCAAATAAGTGACAAAAATATGTTGTAATACTAACATAAGACATATTGAAACATAAAAATATAATTGATAATTTATAATGGTTTTGTACTTTATTTAACTAAATATACCCAAAATATTGTCATTTAAACAAATAAACAATATAAAGTATTTTTTTATTCCCCTTTGTTTTGGATCTTCTGTCTTAATATAGCTTCAGATTCACCAATCTTTTTCTCTGGTGTCTTATCTGGTATTAATTACATCTCATGTGTTTTTCTCTTATAATGTTCATTTCTCTAAGTTATACATAGTTGATTTTGTATCTTACATTTTTCTCCTACTTATAATTTTGTTTTCCTTTAAATCCTTTAGAATTTCAATCCTTTAGAATTTCAGTATATTTACATCAATTATTTGAAAGTCCTGTTTGCTAGTTTCGTTACCTCTATTATATGTGACTTTGTTTATTCTCACTTGTTTTTCCTGGGTAAGCATTCCAATTTCCAGCCTCTTGGCTAAATGCTGTACAGTGTAAATATTTTATCATGGAATGGTTGGATATTGTTTTATTTTTCCTCGAGTGTATTGGCTCCTTTCTGTTAAGTAACAGATTAACACCAAACTTTGAGGTTTGTTTTAAAAGGTAGTCCTAAATTAACCTTTGCTCTAAAAATAGTTAAGTATTACTCTGACGTCCATTTTGAATTCTCAAGAAATTGCTCTGGTGTTTAACAAGTCTCCCCTTATGTTGGACAAAGAATGTCTCCATGGCATGTGGGAGGCCTTGGTACTTGTTCAATAGTTAGCTCACAAGTCATTGATGTTTCATATTTCATATGCATCACTTAATATGCAGCACAGGCTCCAGAATATCCTTGTGCAGATATTTAAAACTTTCTCCTTGTCACCCTTAATGCAACTTCCTCTAAACTCTGTCTTATTTCCTCATTACTTCAACATTCCTGATCTCTGACCTCTGGTTGCTCAACTCAGTAAGTCAGCCTCATTTTTCTTGTGTTTCATTCCGTATCATGTAAATCTGGATAGAATAAAACGCTGGCTCTACCCTATGCTTTCCTTTTTTTTTGAGTAACACAGTCCTATGCTGGCTTCTGCCCAGTGTCTGGAATTGGTGACTTCATATATTTTTCCACTTTTCTAATGTTACAACATAAAGCTAAGTTATGTCCCTGATTTAAGAAAGACTTTCTTTCTGGGAAAACGTTTGTAAGTTGGATTCGTTTTTAGCCTGACATATTCAGTCTTTAATTTTTCTTGAATTATCATTAAGCTTAGTGGGACTCAACACTGATAACGATCCTGCATCCACACACTGAGAAATTTCTCCATCTCTATCACCATGCTATGGCTTTGATTATTTGTTGACTTCACTGCTACTGCAGACTTCATATGTTCCCTGATCTTGTCCTTGTCCTTTAGAATTGTGCCAGTGGTTGAATAATTCATGTTATAAGAATGAGTAACATCCACCTTCTTTTTGTCTCCGTCTGATCTCTCAATTATTTTCACGGTTTTTGGTTTAAGGATTTTAGCAGCTCCTCCACATCACCACTGCTTTTCTTGGTTCTGGACATCCTGAGGTCTGATTGAGCACTATGCTCTTGCACAGTATCCTGCTGTACAGTAAGCACTCAGCAGCACAACTGTGACAATGTCTAGTATATATGCGAGGTACTTCTGTGATTTGTTTGCATCTACAAGTTTTCCTAATGCAAAGCCAATTTGTATCTGCGAAAGTTTGCAACTGGAAATTTTGTGAGAAAAGAACTTACTATAAACCCTCTATTCACTATGCACAGAAGTAGAAATCTCGTCTTGCTTGCATGGTAATATGGCTAGTAGCTAGATGTCCTTCAAAGCCTCATGCACTCATAGAACGGGCTTTTTGGAAGTAGTTGAATCTAGGGTATGTCAATATGGATTATAGATGTGTGATAGCAGTCCCCTGATTGGTTTAATTGGTTTCGGATAGTTGTGGGTGATGGGGTTACTGAAGAGCGAAGCCCCACCCTGGGTCTAACGTGGCATCTGTCAGAAGGCTTAAAGCAAGAATGGAATAAAGAGGCAAAAGGAGGCTTGATGGTGCCGCTTGCTGGTTTCTGTGTTCCCTGCCATAGACTGCTGCTCCACTACCTTGCCCTCTGCCATCTGCCCTTTCTTGGAGCCAGTCAACTATAGACTGAAACATCTACAAATTGTGAGTTAAAACAAACTTTTCCTTCTTTAACTTTGGGCACTTTATTTTGTCTCTAAAATGAGAAAAATAACTATGACACGTGGTTTTAATTTGGCTTTGACTTTCATTTTTCTAAATTATATTAAATGCTTTGCAGAAAGAAAAGGAGATTTAAAAATTAGAAAAATTATTTAACAAAGATATTACCCTTGGGTATTCACAATGTGCAAATGGCTAAATGTAAAATTAGAGTGAAAATGTCTCAAATGTCAAAATATTTGTTGTTCAAGAGAGTAGGAAGATTCCTGAGTTAACAACTATAGTAAGTATAAGAAGCTCCTTCATAAAACATATGAAAGATGAATACTAAAAAAGTAAATGAAATGTGTATATAAAGGCAATACATAGTTTAATTTTCAGCTGCTTTAGAAGCAGGTTAAAAGATGATTGAACTGAAAAAGGTTAGTTTTGTGCTTACGTGCTTTGTTTTCACATTGCCGGAAATGGAATCTATAGTTTTTAAATGCATAACTTAACTTACAGAAAAGACTCAAGGGAGTCTTTAGGCAGACCTGTGAAGGGATTTTGCCCTATAATATAACCTCTTCTGGAACCCTACCAAAATTTTGCATGCTAGGCATGCTAGGCAATATCTATACCTAGGGAGCTTATGCTGCTAGACTAGCACTCCCACTGAGCTACACCCCGGCACTAAGGATAGGTTTTTTAAAAAGTTCAATAGAATAAATGTAACTATTGTCTTCATCCATTTGAGCTGATCTTCCATAAAATAAATGATTTATTAGCAGCAAGAATTTATGTCTTATAGTTCTGGAAGTGGGAAAGTCCAAGATCAGGGTGTGGTCAGATTGACCCACTTTCTGAAGTCCCACTTTCTGACTCAGGGATGGTGCCATCTCACCATTTCCCTATAGTGGAAAAGGTGAGGCAGGTCTTTGAACCTCCTCTATAAAGGCACTGTTCACTTCTCAAAGGCTCTGCCTGCTAATGCCATTACATCAGTGATTAGATTTCAACCTATGCATTTAGAAAGGCATGCAAATATTCAGATCATTGCAATGATGAAAAAAGAATACTTACATAAATGCATAATACCTATCCTTACAGGCTACAAAAAATTCCACATATAGTGTCATTTTAATTTAGATAACACTCTACCAAAAAAAGCAAGACAAAATTACCTAAAACTTAAGAATAAGTTCAATTTAATTTATGTCAGAGACACAAGCATGCAGAAGATAAGGAAAAAGTACCTAGTTGCCAAAAAGAACTGGGTTCAAATTTATCACAAATCAGTTGGTGTGTGAGCCTGAATTCCACTATGCGTAGAGAGTAGAACAAAAATAGTTACAAAGCAGGAAAACTTGATGTAGCCATATTAATTCTGATGACATTTTAACTGGTCATGAATATAATTTATTATGGATAGACAGCTAAGTGAACAAATACATCTTATTGGCCTAACAGAAACCTGAAAAACACGACCCAAGTAAAATTAGATTTCATAGAACAAACCCAAAACAACACAGGAGCTTAAAATGCAGAATGTAATGAATGTTTATTGAAAAATTTAATTTCCTTTTGAGAAACTTTAGATCAGCAAAATCTTACCTGAGTAAAAATTGATGAGAGAAATAGTAGCTGTTAGTTTATTTACAACAGAATTTGTGGCAAGACCAACTGAGACCACCAGGAAATCATCTACAACCAAAATTTAATTTGTAATTCCCATCGACATTGTGAAATTCTTACAGATATAATGAAAATAAAAGAGTAAGTTATTATTTATGTTTTTTGCATAAAATCTAGTTGAATGATTTATGTGTTAATGTTGTCTCTGGGAAACTGCTTCAGTGAAGAGTCATCAATAGTATAATTGCCAATTAGTATTTTGTACTGACAAATATAGACAAAAACTCCTGTTTCATTACAGTAGGATTAATGTTTCATTTTCTAAAAAATATTTGGTTATATTTATTAAGATTAATGCCTTAATAAATAACGTTCCCTAACACAGTGCTGGCATAGAAAGCACAAAACAAATGGGAATTTTAGGTTCAGGACCTCTCAGTGGACATTGGGTTTCACCATTTCCATTCTGTTTCATTGTGAGAAAGTTAAACAATTTATGCTACCCCCAGTATAAAATGGGACAATATTTATAAAGGATATTGAAGTACAGAATGTAATATATTGTCTATTACTACTTTTATTTGTTTTTTTGGTATCGGGGATTGAACTCACGACCTCATGCTTGCCAGGCAGGGGCTTATGCTGCTCAGCTAAATTCCCGGCAATCACTTAAAACTTCAATAATAGTAATAATACTTACTTGACATAGTACTCAGAAAAAGAAAACAACCAATAAATAGCTCTGAAACCTGGTATGTATCCTACACAATCACGTTTCATTCCTTTTTTAGAGATGACCATTATCTTAGACATTGTTTTTTGCAATATTTATAGATTTTTAAATTTACAAATAAAGCTTTTTAAACATTCTTGCCTATATTTCTCAGTGAACATGTACAAAACTTTCTGCATGTAATGTACTTAGAAGTGAAAATGCTGGGTTTAAAGTCAATGTAATTTTTACATTAATTACATAATGCTAGATTCTTTTCCAAAGTACTTTTTATAAAATTTATATAGCTACCAGGAATGTATAGATTCTTACTTGTACTTGGAGGTTGTCATATAAGTTTTTTTCTTTGTTGTTAAATTAGCATTTTACTAATCATTAATAGTTAAATATCATTGTTGTGATATTAGCCTAATGTTTTGGTCAACCAGGAAAACTGCTTTCCTTCAAGCTTTAGGGGAAATCAGAAGTTTTCCACCGTCACCACGTTGGGTCTGAGGACGCCTATGATGCTCAGATAGGGAACCTAACCCATTTGACTGGTAGAACAAGTTTTCCACAGACCCCTGTCATGGAGAAAGAATTTTCAGGATTAGTCAGTAAGACACATGGGAAAGGTTTTACTAGGCACAAATTAAAAGGTACACATTCAAAGATATGGAGAGTACACCTTCTAGAAAGAAAGGTGCATTATGTTCTGGAACGGGGAACATTTATGCTTCTCTGGAGGGGTAGAAACTAAGGGGAAAAAGTACAGTTTCTTTTTAGATAGGTAATTTGAGCATTGCCTATAACACTGCCTATTGTAGTCAGAGTTTACAATGGAGCCATACACGAGAGACTCAAAGAATCTAGCTGAGGACCTGGATCCCATGGCAATGTCTTGCATGAGTCTAGTTGAAGACCTAGAGCCCATGGCAATGTCTCATACAAGTCTGTTTTAAGGATCTGCACGAGGAAGACCCAAAAGTCAGTGGTGGAAGCCAGAAAGTCTGCACCAGTGGGACAAAAGATCTGTGCCACCGGCCTAAGGGATATTTACTGGAACCAGGAATCGATATTCACGGTAAGGACCAGAGTTTCCCCAAAAAGAACCCCAGCCATCCTTAGCAATGGCAAGGTCCCAAGCTCCTCCAATGATGAGAACAACTGAATTCATATCAGGAAAACCAGTGTAACAAGCTTCTGCAGGAAAATCAACAGCTCACCATTTTATCCTCCAGTTCTCCTTTTCTGCTGTTGACAACAATCCTCAGATGGGCTTTCACACCCAGCGCCAGACTAATTCAGTTAGGCTGGGTGTTACAAGTCGACCATTAGTTAATTCACCACATTTTCATTTTATGAACGAAATTTCTTAGACCTTCTTTCTCTATTCTGTTCTTTAAATTCTCTCAACTTGTTTCTTTATGGCAGGGTCATGTTTCTGCTGTTTACTTTTTCAATTAGACAAGTTTATGGACTTATTCATGAGGAAATTGAGGTGTGATAGATCTGAAAGGCAAGGAACCTAAATTTATCCATGGGAATGCTGATGTGGATCACCTCGGGAGATTTTGACTGGGTCCTAGAAGCTGTAGTCTGCTTAAATGTACAATTTAGTTATGATTTCCTTTTTCCTAGCTATGTTTCTTTCTCTGTCCTACCTCAGAACCACTTGCTGATAGTGATGGTGGCATGACAGACAACACAAAATGTAAAAACTAGCTAGTAGCTTTACACCAAATTGAGACAAGCTGTGCTCATCTGGCCTGCCCCATAACTGGACCAACAAACCCAGTCAGTCTTGACTGACTGCATCCAGCTGCTTTTCATAGATAGTGTGGTCCAGCTGTAATACTTCTGTTTTCCTACCTAAACTATATCCTGTATTACTAACCCATTGCAAGGACTGTCAAGCTTAGTCCAAAACAAGGACATATATGATTTCACCCACATCCTTGCTCTCACTCCTTCCAAGACTCTCCCACCTTATGATAAACAATCCTTCTAACTGTATCTGCCCAATTTGCCTAATAACATACAACGTAGTCTATAACTGATTCTCTATCAGCTTTTGTACTTCCTGCTTGCAAACCCTATATAACCGAAAGCCAAAGCTGACTTGGTGCTGGTGATATGGAACTGGTCTTCCCACCTGCCTGCCGGCATAATAAATAGTTTGCTTTCCAATTCCTTGGAGCAAGGTGACTTCCTTTCAGTTTGGTGCTGTGTTTTGGCAACAGTGGCTCTGAAGGGCTGGATACAGGGCCCTACCTTGAGTACATGTTCTCAGTTATGCACTGCACTCCCCTGAATGTTGCTCCCATGAGCATGGTATGGTTCCAAATATAACACTTTCATTTTATGAGCAGGCTTTCTTAGACTTCCCTTCTCTTTTTTGCTGCAAAATTCTTCTAGTGTGATTAACATTTCTTGCATCAGAAATATCTGATCCCCTTCTGTGGCAGGGGTAGAGTGCACTGTGACAAAATGGTCATTTTCTTTTAAACTATAATGAGTAGTTTTATTTGTACACTAAAATCTTAGCAGGTGGTGGTGAACAGTGTTCTTCAGTTTCTACCAGACTCCAGGAGGCATATATTTTCTTTTTCACTATGGCTGACGTGATCTGATCAAAACACTAAAATGTCCCAGATAGGAAGGCCTATGCTAAGCCCCTTTGGAATATTTTAAAATATATTACCAAACAGACATCCCATTCAGATTTCTTTCTGGCGATTTTCTTAACTGGACCAACAGGTTCTCTAGGTGAGGTGAAAACCCCTAATCCCTAATTTAGCATCCTGGTAGTGTCCTAATCTGTGAGTATTAACTTTTTCTACAATTTAAGAAATGATTTTAAGTGCTCCAGCTTACATAATCTCTGGAATTTCACAAACTGTACAGAGCCCTAAATTTTGGTTGTATGTATCAGGTACACAGGCATGGCTGTAGTCAGTGACTCCTCCTGTCCACCTACCTTAAATTAGGTTGCTGAAAGATTGTTACTCATGAAGTCTTACTTGCACTTAATTTTTGTTACTGCAAATTCTACCTTTCTAGATTATGACTAAATAAAGGCAAGACATTCAAACCTCAGGAGCAATAATATAATCGTAAAAAGAACAATATATCTAAATACACTCTCCATGGTAGAAAACATACTACTGCAAATAAGTACACATATAGAAAGATGCTAAACATTGCTGTTTTTCAAGGAAACACAATTTAAAAGCATATGTCCCTCCTAAGGAGAAGACAGAAGTCAGATATGGTGGCCTATGCCTGTAACCCCCAGCACTTGGAAGGCAGAGGCAGTAGGACTGCCATGAGTCCAAGGCCAGTCTGAACTACATAGCAAAACCCTGTCTTAAAAAAACATACAAAAAATAAACAAATGATGGAGACTTCATCTGGTTCCATTCACAGAATATATTGTTGACTTGCCACTGACAAGAACTATAGACTCATCAGTGAGTGTCATAGTTGGATTTATTAAGTAGAATCAAAGAAATACATACACAGAACAGAATGCAGTTGCTCATAGAGATGCATTAGGGTCTAGAGCGGGGTTATTTATGTGCTCTTGGGGGGTGGAAATCTGTGGAATTTGCAATCTATTTTCTTAGAAGAAAACTGTAGACTTACAGGTAAAAGCAAGGGCCCATTTTAAAGTCTTTTTGTGTCTTTTAAGCATCCTAGAAATTTTGGAGTGAGTTTCCTAGAAGGGGTAAAAAGGCATTAGGAACTTGGATAACTGATTTTGTCTTGGAGCTGTAGTTTTCTTTAAAATAAAGTTGTAAAATTATGATATTCCTTATCTCCTTTCTATTTTGTTTCTTCTCTCCTACATCATAATAAAATATGATTACATGTCTATTAGAATGGCTAAAATGAAGACTGATTTGTGAGAAAATACAATGTGTTAGTCAACTTTCTATCACTGTAACAAATACCTGACATAATCAGCTTATAAAGAGAACAATCTTATGTGACTCACAGTTTACGAATGGAGCTCATGGTTGGTTGGTCCATTGCTTTGGGACCTGTGATGCACCAGCACATGATGGCAGGGAGCATATGACAGAACAAAATCTTTCAACTGAGGCCAGGAGGTGACAGAGGAAGAGAAAGAGCCTGGGGCTACACTAGCCCCTTCATGAGCACAACTCCAATAACTAGAAGATCTCCTGTTATATCACCCCCTGAAGTTCCCACAATCTCCAGTAGACAAAGGGTGACTTACCTTTTAACACATGGTTCCTCTGGGGGATATTTAAATCCAAACTATATCGCGAAGTAGGTAGTGCTCTGATACAGTGTTGGTAGGAATGTGAAATAATAAAATCATTTTGGAAATGAGTTTGGCATTTTTTAAAAAAAGTTTACATGCCCTATTACACAACACAGCAACCCATTCCTGGATACTTACCTGACAGAAGTAAAAATGTGTGCCTTTACAAAAAAGAATATCTGAGTATTTAGAGCAGCTTTATTTGTAGTAGTCAAAAATAAAATTTCTATTAAAAGGTGAATAAAGTAATGAATTGTGGCATATTCACATAATTAGATACTAGTAAAAAAACTTTGGATAAATGCAATCATATACATGAATTTCAAAACTATTATGCTAATTTAAAGTACTCAGACACAAAAAGAATGTATGTTGTATAATTTCATTTGTATAAAATTCTAAAAAATGCAAACCTATAATAACACAAATCAGATTAGTAGTTGCATATATAAAGGCAAGAAGCAAAGGGAAGAAAGATTACAAATGAGAAAATTGGTGAGTAAGAATTTTCACTATTTTACTTTGGAGATCATTTTTCACTTGTCTGCATATGTCAGATTTATCAAATTATGCACTTTAAACATTTATAGCTTATTATGTTTTAATTATATCTCAATAAACCTGTTTTTACAATATGCTGAATTGTAATTTCTTCAATCAGAATATTAATCACTAATTTATCTCTTAAAATTATAATTTTTCCCCTGTATAATCTAATGTATAGGACCAAAGAAGGCTTGCATGTTTTCAAATGATTCCATTTGGAATGGCTCATTAAACTGGGTGAAAGCTGAGGTTAGACAGTCTACCCCTAGACAATTGCAAGGCCAAAGTGTTCCACTCACATATCATATCCATTCAAAAGTGTTCATTGAGTTTTACGACATCACCTTATCTCCCACTCTCATTTCCCCTGTCCTTCAGATGGCATCGTTACCCTTACCAAACAGCCTAAGGGATATATACTGGGCACTGTATAATGCAACTCAAAAGCTTTCAATGACTTCAACACCAGAATTTTAAAATTGCATTTTGAAAGGAGCCAACAGCTGCATTTTACATTTGCAGATGATTTTAACTTGTATGTGCATTTTCCTACTACTAGGTTGTCATATTTTAGCTTTTTTTTTTTTTCTATTTGAGGGTAAGGTTCTTTTTTTCTGATATGCTGATATCTATAGTGGTTAATACTATGTGTAAGTCATTGCAGGAACATTTGTTGACTGGTAAAGAAAATCACTTTAGTATATGTTATTCATTTTCTTTATTTTTATTTTAGATTATGGCAAATATACATAAAATTTTCCATCCTAACCATTTTAAGTACAAAATTTAGTAGTATTACATGCATGCACATGTTGTGCACATGATCTCTATAATTCTTCATCTTGCAGAATTGAAATTTATAAACATTAAACAACTTTCCACTCTCTTTTTCTTCAATCCCTGATAGTCATTACTCTAATTTGTATTTGACTTCTCTGATTAACTCACTTAGCCTAAAGTTATCAACACCACTACACTGTGGTGTGTGTCAGAAGTTTTTCTTTTTTAAGGCTGAATAATCCCCATGTCTGTACATACCACATTTTTTATTCATTCATCTATCAGTGAGCACAGGTGCCTTCTACTTTCAGCTTGGAGAATAATATTTTTAAGGACATGAATCTACAAGACATACCTTCAAAACCCTGTTTTCAATTATTTGGAATATATATTCAGAGGTGAATTTTTGGATCACATGGTAAATCTATTTTTAACTTTTGAAGTAAATACTACTATATATTCTACAGTGGTTGCTTCATTAAATCCTTATCAATGATGCACAAGAATTCCAGTTTCCCCATATCCTTACCACCTCTTGCTGTATCTGTTTTATAATTGCCAGTCTGATGGAAGTGAGTTGCTGTCTGATTTGCTGACTTTGTTATGTTGCAGTAAATGAGAGTTCAGAAAATTTGCACTTTATTCATTATCATATAATGCTTAAAAGGTAGATAAATATGAAACACACAGTCAAATTCTTGGACTTATTCCTTTTCATCTATGTCATCAATAAGCGTGTGATATATAAATTTGATTGAGTCACTTTCCTGTGTATAGTCTCCATTTGATTCTCATTCCACAAATAAAAGCACATTATACATATGACTTGCAAAGTTCTATAAAGTCTAGACCCTGCATTCTTCAGTGAGTTCTAGCCTATATTCCCCTTTAGTCAGCAGAATTTTTTAAACATTCCTTTTATTCTTATATTTTGAATACACATGATTCACCTGATCATCGGAACCTGAGAACTCCGAGATTTTACCTCACTTGGAACTGACTAGGAATAGTTTGTCAAAGTTTCATCAATGTTGGCAGAAGACAAGAGAATTTTGGATCAGATTTAGCAGACTTTATCACTGCCATCAATAACAATAAGCAGAATATCAGCATTTGTGTGCATTCCTTAAGTGCCAATATCCAGGGCTCTTTGGAAAGGTGACAGGATGACACTTGCACTTGCAGTTTATCAAGAAAAGTAACTGCAAGATCTGGAATCCAAGTCTTTATGATGGATAGTACCATTTTTGTCTAAGAAAGCGATATTATTTATGCTATACTAAATGAAAAACAAGTCCGTCTTCTGTGCTGTGGAGACATTGCGTCTGTCCTCAGATTTAGTAAACTTAGCTTCCTTTCACACTGGAAGAAGACATGGTCTTTATCTTGAAATTCTGCTTGAAAAGTTGAACTGAAAGAAAGTCACTACATCTACACTACTGAAATGGCATGTAGTAATTCATGAAACTTTAATGTTCTTGAGTTATTCCTGTAATACTTGCAATACTTAAAATTTTCTTATTTATTTCTTTATTGGAAGTGTAACTTGCCAACAACTGAATCTCCTCAAGATTTTGGAAGCACCGATAATCTGAAAACTTCTTTACATTGTTCCTAGAGTCTCCAACATGTGAAATGTAAGCATTTAATAAATATTTCCTGAAAGAATGAGTGAACCAAATACTATTGTCCCAATTAGAACTAGTTTTTAATTAGGATTATGTGAAAGTTTATTTTTGACAGTCACAGAATTCTTACATGACATTTTGGCTTTAATTTTTAGCCTGTTCAAAACCTAATAAGAATACACTTCTTTGTATCTATCTATCTACTATCTATCTATCATCTACCTATATGATTTAAGAAATCAACCCATGGATATGTACCATGTGTTACATTTTCCCCATATTAAAGTGTACATTAAAATGTACATCATTGTTAAAATAGGCAAATAATTGGTCATCAAGATATGCATAATGATGCCACTTTAACTTTCTGCAATGTTGATATTCAGCACTGCTAGTAAAAATTCAATGCTGAATTTTTCTACTTATCACAGTCTCTAGTAGCAGAAGCATCTAAATTAGTAGCTTCAATTGTGTGTTTTGGGAAAATGAAATTTTGTGAGTTCATCAATTTTCAAAAGAAATGGGAAATATTTATAAATTAACAAAACTTAAAACTTAATTTTAGCTTTAATTGAAAGACATTTAATTCTATGTTTCTGGTTTTTCAGGGTGAAATTTAAATACCCAGTTTTAAAGAGACTTGTTGTGTCTTTCTCTGTCCTAATTGTTTCTTATAAATTAGGAATCAAAAATTACGTACTATACTGTTAGGTTATCTAATGACCATTTTCATTCTGAAAAAAATAAAAAACAAACATAAACTCTTCTCTTGGGACACTATCAGCCAATTAAAATTGTTAATCCAGAAAAGAAAATGCTGTGAAAAAAATCTATTTTGTCTCTTTTTGAGAAAAGTTACAGATTTTGACTAAGCATTCACAATGTGTAAAATGCTAGACCATTTAATTTAGTTGTTAATTCCCATGATAACTCTGTGAGATAAGTATTACCTTCATTACTACTGGTAATATTATTATTACTGATGATTTCATGTGTATTGATAAATAATATTATTTAAAATGAGGGGTCAAAGTTAAAAGATATGTTGCACAAGGTCACAAAATACCATGGGGAAAAGCCTAGATAATGTTTCTATCATGTGACCTATGTGTGAGCATTAGCAAGTTTCCTTCTATGAGTGCTGGTAGACTAATTGTAGACATACACTTGAATATGAGTAATATTTCATGTGCCATAAATACCACTCTTAATCCTTTCAGAAAATTATTGTTATAATTTGGTGTATAAAATCATATATTAGAATCTATTTACCTAATTAGTTTGTACTGTATCTGTTATCTTGTAACTTACAATTTTCTACCTGTAAATATAATTTGGAATGCTTTCTTGTTTTCCCGGATATTTCTATAGCCAGAATGTTTTGTGTTACATCATGAAGATGAAAGAGAGGGACTTAGTTTACATAGTTACATCTGTTTTGACCTATTCTAATATATATGTATGTAAAGATATAGTGCACTTAAAATTGCATAAAAGTCAGAACAGTTTAATGTTTTAAACATACAGTGGTACCTGAATTCATGAACTTAATTTGTTCCATGATTTTGAAACAAATATGGCCACATTTGTATTTGTGCAGGAAACATTGCCATGATCATGTTTGTCACCCATTGTAGAGCTAACAAAAACAAAATTTTGAGAAACAAACTTTGCAAACAAGTGTTAATGAACTCAGGTACCACTGTAATTCCAAAATGTGTGGGAATTTTAAACCATTCCATTTTGTGCAAGTATAATTAAGAAGCTTTTTATTGACTTTTGTAGAAAGTAGATGTTATCAACTGAGAAGAGAATTTCACCAATTTGAAAGAAAAAAATGTTTTGTTGTGGCTAGCATTTTTATTATTACATCGATGAGAATAATAGACATGTTCTGTGTCTTTATTGTGGTCATCATAACATTTGTTAAAATTCATCAAATTTGGTGAGCCAGGTGAGGCCATGAAGAACTAGAGAAGAACCAAGAAGCTGGCACCTTCCTATGAGTCAGCAAAAGTCATGCAGTCTTGGAAGGGAACCAAGAAGCTAACCTCTTCCTATGAGCCAGTGGAAGCCATCCAGGCTGGGAGGAGAACCAAGAAGCTTACCCCTTCCTGTGAGCCAGCCATAGTCATGGACTGGGAGAAGAAACAAGAAGCCAACCCCTTCCTTTGAGCTAGTGGCAATTGTGGGACAAAAGGAGAAACAAGAAGCCAACCCATTCCTGTGAGCCAGTACCAGCTGTGGACCAGGAGGAGTAAGAAGAAGCCAACCCCTTCCTGTGAGCCAGTGGCAGTTGTGGGCTGGGAGGAGAAACAAGAAACCAACTGCTTCCTGTGAGCAGCAGTCATGTGGCCTGGGAGAAAAACTGAGATGCTAATCCCTTCCTGTGAGCCAGTTGTAGTTGTGAGCTGGGAGGAGAAACAAGAAGCCAACTCCTTCCTGTGAGCCAGCCAGAACATGGGATAGGAGACAACAAGAGACAAACCTCCACCTCCTTTCTGCTGTGGAAAGCAACCAGCAGATTCAGAGAAACACAGGTAGACATGATAGGTACTGAAGTAAAAAAAAAACAACTTAATGCTTGTATTATTTGATTGACTTTGCAACCCTAAAGCCGGTAGTCTGAGTATCTATTTATAGATTAATATGCAGTACAGCAACTATGGGGGATTTCCTTCTGAAGGAGGTAGCTGTTGTTAATTTCCCCGTTATCTTATTTTAAACTCCTGCATCATTTTCATTGTTTTGTTTAGTTTGGTTCTATTCCATTTTATTTTTATTTTATTTTATTATATCTGATGGTTTGGGCAGATATTTTGAAGATAACAAGATGTATTATGGTAGCCATTGTTGATTTCCTGTTAGTTGGTTTTGAAGTTCTGTATCACTATCATTGTTTTGTTCTAATTAGTTTTATTTTGTTTTGATTTGTTTGATTTTATTATGTCTGATGGTATGGGCAGCTAATTTGAAGATAACAAGAGGCATTATGTTAGCCTTTATTGATTTCCTATTATCTTGTTTTGAAGTCGTGTATCACTTTCACTGTTTTGTTTTGATTGGCTTTATTCTGTTTTATTTTGCTTGGTTTTATTCTCATTAAAATAAAAAAATAAATTCATCAAATTGCCTAACCAAAAAGATAGAATTTTACTGTATGCTAACAATAGTGCAACAAATTGACTTAAAAATAGGCT